>JADRCD010194311.1:23169-45497 GCA_019843815.1 Montemys delectorum | reverse complement strand
AAGAAAGAAAGAAAGAAAGAAAGAAAGAAAGAAAGAAAGAAAGAAAGGAAAAGAGAGGGAGGGAGGAAGGGAGCAAGAAAGGAAAGAAAGAAAGAAAGGAAGGAAGGAGGGAAGGAAGAAAGGAAGAAAGGGAAGGGAGGGAGGGAGGGAGAGAAAGAGGGAGGGAGGAAGGAAGAAAGGAAGGAAGGATCCCTTGGAATTTACAGGTACTAAATCCAAAGCATTGATTTTAAGAACATTACTTCTTAGACTCCAGCTGTTCTTTCTTCTGCTTTAGGTCCTCTTCTGTTATCCCACCCAAGTGTTTAAAGTTGCTCTCAGCGATTTCCAGAAGTTGTCTCAATTCTACAATTTTCTTATGAGCTCTCACTGAAAGACAGTTAAATAGGAACATAATTTAGATAACAGCACATACACTTGCAGGATAATGATTCTCAACATTTGCTTCCTTTTCTTTTGCAACATCTTTTTTAAAATACTTATTAATTTTATTTTATGTGTATGAGTGTTTTGCCAGCATGTGTGTCTGTGGACCACATTTGTGCCTAGTGCCTATAGAGGTCAGAAGGCATTTGACCCCCTGGAAATGGAGTATAGATGGTTGTGAGCCACCATGTGGGTGCTGGGAAACAAACCCAGGTCCTCCCAAAGAGCATAAAGTGCTCTTAAGCACTGAGCTACCTCTCCATCCCCATGTGCTGCTTCTAATAACAGAACCACTGTCTGCTGCTTATGGAAGGAATTGATCCAAGAGTGATATATATGTAGAAGGGAAAATATCAGCAATGTTAGCAACAAAAAACATAACTGGAAAACTCTTTACCTGTTATTGAAACATGCATCAGATAATTATAATGCTGACATTATTATTATAATTATAATGCAAGATATCTTAAAGAAGATTGGGAGTGTTTTAAAATGAAATGTAAGTACCAGGCCATGTCTACTGAATGTTAGAAAAATCATCAAAACTGATGCTAAATAGCATCTTCAGGTAGAATTTACAATGGAAGGATCTACCATGTCCCTAGAAAAATAAACCTGAGATTGTACTGGGAGCTTTTAAGGCTTTTTAAAGGAAAAATAAATATATCTAGACATGAATTTCAATTTTTCTTAGAAAATATGGTTTAAGCACAACTATATATTCCAACCAGAATAACTAAGAACTTCTTGCAAAGATCAAAAGGCAGGCACCTGACATTTCTGAGCCTCTGCCACAAGCTAAGCAGTTCCCATTCTTTGGTGTATAAAATTAAGCCTTGTAACAATTGTCAGAGTAGCAATAGCAACACTGCTGGATTAGAAAATCAATATTCTGCCAGGCAGTGGTGACGCGTACCTTTTAATCCCAGCACTGGGGAGGCAGAGGCAGGCAGATTTCTGAGTTCAAGGCCAGCCTGGTCTACAGGGTGAGTTCCAGGACGGCCAGGGATACACAGAGAAATCCTGTCTCGAAAAACCAAAAAAAAGAAAGAAAGAAAGAAAGAAAGAAAGAAAGAAAGAAAGAAAGAAAGAAAGAAAGAAAGAAAATCAATGTTCTGAAAGCAACCAAGCTCTGATGACTGAATCCACTGCCTAAGACCTACTACTATTCACTCACTTTATGGCTTACATGGTTATGCTCAGATTAGCCTTAATTCAAACACATTCTTCCAGCTTTCCTCACCAGACATCCACTGAAACCATCCTTCTTATACATTAGAACAAACCATGGCCCCCTGACCAATCACAGTGAGAAGAAACAGTAAAGTTATGTGGCATGAACATACTCCCTTCAGGATACAGTAAGTGTGGTGACAAGGGTCCTATATAAACAAGTCTGAAAGCCTTACGTTCAGTTATAGGGTGACTTTGGACAAATAACTTAGCATCTATAAACCTAGGGCTCTGTCTTAGTCAACGTTCTTCTGTTGTGAAGAGACACCATGACCATGGCAACTCTTATAAAGGACATTTAATTGGGGCTGGCTTATGGTTTTAGAGGTTTAGTCCATTGTCATCATGGTGAGAAGCATGATAGAATGCAGGCAGACATGATGCTGGAAAGGTAGCTAGAGTTCTACATATGGATCAGCAACAGCACAGAGAGACAGTAGTCCTGGCTTGAGCATTTGAAACCTCAAGCCCATCCCCAGTGTCACATTTCCTCCAACAAGGGCACACCTACTCCAATAAGGTCACACCTAATAATGCCACTTCCTATGAGCTGTGGGGGCTCTTTATAAATCAAATAATATGATACCTTACTAGTGTTTCTTAAGAGATATTATCATTTCCACAGACTTACTGTGATAGATTAAAGTGTTTTGTGAAGTTCTACAAAAATGTAAACCTTTCAATATTATAGGGTAAAAATCCTGGCAGGAGAATTATATGCCAGTAATTAAAACAACCAGTGAAACTGCCACAGAAACAAAAATTTGCTTTAATTACCAGGCTTGTTTAATTCCACTTTTTATATGCATTGGTGTTTTGCCTGCAGTCATGTCTGTGTGAAGGTGTCAGATCTCCTGAAACCAGTTACAGGCATTTGTGAGCTGCCATGTGGGTGCTGGGAATTGTACCAGGTCCTCTGGAAAAGCAGCCAGTGCTCTTAACCACTGAACAATCTCACCAGTTAGTTAGTTAGTTAGTTAATTAGTTAGTTAGTTAGTTTGTTTGTTTTAAAGCATAACACCAATAAAAAAAAACCACAGCCCCATTAGCTTCTAGGTATCTATTTGTGTCAAGTGGTATGGAGGAGGGGGCAGTCTAATTTAAACTAATTTAGAATGTTTTGGTAGCTAGCCATTTGTTATTGACTGAACAGATCTCTCCCCAAATTCACATTAAAGCTCTATATTTCCATGTAATGTTGCTTAGAGACAGGGTTTTTAGGTGACTGGAATGAAATGGCATGGCAGCAGGGGTCCTATTCTCATGGGGTTAATACCATAAGAGGAGACCACTTTAGATGAACCATATTTGCATCTTTGTTCTGCCTCCCAAGCCCTCCTCACTCTTTCACTCGAGGACATGGTTATACCACAGTCAAAAAGCAGGTCCTTCTCCATAAAACAATCATGTTAGATTTTGAGCTAGGACATCCAGCCCCTAACTGCAAGAAGTAAATTTCTGTTGTTTAACTTTCCCAGTCTCTAATTACAACAGCCTGAGCATACTAAGACACCATTAAATGGAATCAGATTATCCTCCAAGTGGTAATCATATGTTGGAGATTGGTTCTAAGGCTTTGATTCAATCGAGAATCTGCATGTCCAGAAGCTGAAGGTCCTTGTCCCCAACTGGTTTTTGATGGATCAGTAAAGATGCCAATGGCTAATGGCTGGGCATGGGCTAGGACACTTATAATTGTGCAGGTAGGATGCAGAGAGGAATGGAGGAAATCTCAATGACTCTGGGTAGAAGGATGGGACAAAGGAGTGGCAGACGATAAAGCCAACCAACCATGTGAGATTTTGGTTAAATGTCCACTGGCCACTTCCCCAATTGAGCCTGGGGTAGCAGGGAACGGTTTAGGAGTGCACAACCTTTGAGGTAGCCACGGCATTTTCAAAGTAAGCTAATGTGTGTGTGTCTTTCATTCAAGGATCTGGGGTGGGGACTGGGGTGGAGCTCATGCAATCCACCCGGAGCCAAATCAGTGAAGCAAAACTCACTACAATCAAGAAAATAATTGAGAGGCTAGAAATGTTATATTCTTTCTCACCCTCCAGGCTATTATGTACTCAATCGCCAGACTGATAGTCTTTAAACATAAACCAATTAACATGGCTGTTACTGTTTGAATGACAATGTCCCCCAAAGGCTCTGATATTTGAACATCTGGTCCCTAGTTGATTGGGAAATTTAAGCAGTGCAGCCTTGCAGGAAGAAGTCAATGAGATTAGGTAAGAGCTAAAACGCCTCCCACCACTTTTGAGTTTTGTTCTCTCTCCTTCAAAGCTCTTTGCTTCCTGCTTCTGCTACCATGCCTACTACAGCTAGCTACAGCAAGCTAGCAGCTTGCTCCTATAATTACAGCTCCCTGCCAGGATTGATACCTTCCTGGGACTATAAGCCTAAATAAACCATCCCTTCTCTAAGATGCTTCGTTATGGCATTCAGCACTAGATACAAAATTAATGCATCCTCTCAGTGGTTAGGAGCACTTGCTACTCTTCCAGAGAATTCAAGTTAGGACCCCAGCACCCACATTTAGTGGCAACCTTAGTGTTTTATTGCTGTGAAGAGACAATATGACCTAAGCAACTCTTATAAAGGTGAACATTTAATTGGAGCTGATTTACGGTTTCAGAGGTGTAGTCCATTATCATCATGGCAGGAAGCACACAGCATCCAGGCACACTTGGTGCTGGAGAAGGAGCTCAGAGTTCTACATCTTGATCCCAAGGCTACTAGAAGACTGACTTCCAAGTAGCTAGGAGGAGGGGCTCAAAGCCTAGCCCCACAGCAACACACTTCCTCCAACAAGGCCACACCTCTAATAATGCTAGTCCCTGGGCCAAGCATATTCAAACCTCTACAGTGGCTCACAACTTGAAACTACCACTCTAAGGGGATCCAAAGCCTCTGGTCATCTATGTTCATGTGCACACACGCACACACACACACACACACACACACACACACACACACATTTGTGCCCACAATAGAAAATAGCAAAAAGTAAATGTTTTTGAAAGAAAATTATAAATGCTACCATGGTTTTAAAAAATAATCAGTCCAGCTGGGCAGTGGTGGCACAAGCCTTTAATCCCAGCACTTGGGAGGCAGAGGCAGATGGATTTCGAGTTTGAAGTCAGCCTGGTCTACAGAGTGAGTTCCAGGACAGCCAGGGCTACACAGAGAAACCCTGTCTCGAAAGACCAAAAAAAAAAAAAAGGAAAAAATAATCAGTCCAAAATCATGGAGAAATTATTAATGTATGTACCAATGTAACCCTAGCACTTCACACTGCCTGACAAACAAACAATATTCAGTAAGTACATACTGGATGATAAAAGAGAAATAACTGAAAAAGCACAGTCACCAAGACATCTTTTAGTTACAGAGACATCTGTGTTGAGTCCAGAGCATTTTCTAAATTCTAAAATGCAGAGCTATATCTGGCATACTTCCGTAGTCCTTAGCCAAGGCTATGAACATTGTATAGATCCACACACGCCTTCCTCATCTATTTCACCTATCTAAATCCTACCCATTCAAGGGAAAGCCCAAACCACACTTTTACAAAGGTTCCCTTGCTACTCTCCTGAGTGAATAAATTCATTGCCATTCACCTAACTATCCAGGCCAAGTGCCTATGAGTCATCTTTCCCTGCCTTCATCTTCAAACTCCTCCCACCCAGATCAATTAGCAAACCCCATGGCCTCCTTTAACAGCATATGCAAATCTCACCATTTCCATTCCAAACCAAGCTATCACCTACTCTCTTCCCAATTAAGGCCACTTCTTCTGACATTCCCACTTTCATTCAGGCCTTGGAAAAGGAAATGGCCTTTCAACCCTCTGGAATTCTAGATAGAAGTAGAACTAATCAGATCCTGGCTTGCTTTCTTCACAACCAACCTCTAGATAATATATGACCTTATTACTTTATTACTGCTGTCTGGTTAAAACATCATGAAGGAGGTGTGTGTGTTATCTTAAAAGGAAATACACAGTGGTTTTCTTTGTTGTTGTTGTTGGTTTGGTTTAGTTTGGGTTTTGTTGTTGTTTTTTGTTGTTTTGTTTTGTTTTGTTTTTCGAGACAGGGTTTCTCTGTATAGCCCTGGCTGTCCTGGAACTCACTCTGTAGACCAGGCTGGCCTCGAACTCAGAAATCTGCCTGCCTCTGCCTCTCAAGTGCTGGGATTAAAGGCGTGTGCCACCACCACCCAGTCGGAAATACACAGTGTTAATAAGTTCTTCTTCAATGAAAATCTTGTATAAAAGTATAAAAAAGTATAAAAAACACTGAAGCAAAACAGGAATGTGTCTCTGGTAGTCATGGGCCTCCATTGTAGACTAGAGAGCCCAGGAAACAATACAGATAATACTGTACATACTGCTCTTGCACAATTCCTTGACAAATTTCTAAATTAGAAACTTCATCCATATTGTCAAATGAATATGTTCTCTCCTAATTAACCCACATGAAATGTTATATTCTTTGTGCCCTCCAGTTTGTTACGTCGCCAGTAGTTAGAATGACAGTCTTTTTTCAAGAATGACAATCTTTAAACACAAATCAAATAACATCATTCTTGCCCTAAATTTCTCCAAAGGCTTAAAAGAAAACCTAAACCTAAATTCTTATTAGGTCTTTATGATCCTATGGGGCCCCCACTCACCTCTCCAAGCTTGTCTACTAGCCTCTTAGTGACTCCACTCAGGCACACTGATACTCACCTTTGCACATGTTCTGTTTAGAATTCTCTCCCAAGATCCTCATACAGTTCATTCTCATCATTCAAGTCTGTTTGAAATGTCACCTCAGAGTACTAACAGTTACCTATATCATCTCCCTGACTCATTTTCTTTCCACTCCTATTTTCTTTTCAGTTCTTTATTACTTTCCCTTATGGATACCAATACCAAACACAAGTTCCTTTGAATTGGCCCATTTCTCTAATAATAACAATTGTCTGGCATAAACAGAAAATTTGTTTCAATCACTGTCTTTAAAAATTGATGGACTGAAAATATTTCAATAGCAATAACAATTAGTGAAAAAAGAGGCCATAAATAAAAAAAAAGAGGAGAGGGGAAGGGTATACAAGAAGTTCTGGAGGGAGGAATGGGAAGGGAGAAATGGTATAATAATATTATAATCTCAAAAATAAAATAAAATAATAAGTATTAGTGCTAGAGAGATGAGTTGACAGTTAAGAGCACTTGTTGCTCTTGCAGAGGACCTAGGTTCGATTCATAGTATGACATAGTGCCTAGCAGCCGTCTGTACCTACAGCTACAGAGAATCTGATGCCTACTTCTGGACTTGTGAACATCAGTAACACATATGGTACACAGACATATGTACAAGCAAAACACACACACACACACACACACACACACACATATATATAATGAAAATAATGAATCTTTACAAAAAAATCATTTACCAACAGGCCTTGGAAATGTTTTTGTGTCCACTTGGGTGGGAAGGAGCTAAGATCTTCCTGTGTAGTCCCTGCTTGCTCTAAGCTCACTATACAGCCCCGACTGGCCTCAGACTTTGATCATCTCACTCAGGCTCCCACGTGCTAGCATTATCACTCTTGACTTGGCTCTTCCCATGTTTATGATCCACTTAAATACATTTGTCTTATTTAACTTCTTTAGTTTCCATGTTACATTCTTTCATTCCAAGAATAAAAGGCCATATCTTACACTTACTTATACTTTCAATAACTCTTAGGACAAAAATACTGGAACTGGTTCTGATTCGGAAGATACCAAATTACTTTTCTTTGTAGACAGTATTATTTGAATAATTTCCGTACTTGCAGTAAAAAAGTAGGCCTGATTGTTGATTTTTATTTATGTATATGGTAGGGAGGTGCCCCTGGAGCCTAAGTTACACTAGAAGTGGAGGCAAGAAATCAAACTCTAACAGAACAGCAAGAGCTCTTAACCACCCACCAAGCCAGCACCAGCCCTAGTGTTTGTCTGCCTTTGTTTACTATGTATGTATGATATATATTATCTGTGTGCACATATTCATATGTACACATTCTTTTATGTGCACTGAGGCAAGCATGTGTTACAACACACGTTTGGGGTTCAAAGGACAACCTCCAGTGTTTGCTCTTGCTTTCCACCATGGTGGAGACAGGCTTTCTTGGTTATTCATGAATGGTTACTCCAGGTTACCTGGCCCTCCAGCTTTGAGGCATTACCCTGTCTTTGCCTCCCATCATATGTCAGGAGCACTGGGATTATAGAAGCCAGTCACCTTGCCAGTGTTACAGGGATTATAGCCAGTGATTTTTCCTACTGAGCACCTCCCCAGCCCCATGGCCACTGTGTTTTTGAGAGGCTGATTTGGGATAGAAGCAGCATACTCACTTCTGGCATTGGCTTTGTCTGATTCACTCAGGCATAAGTCATCCTTGGCATCGGTGCTTCCTTCAACACCATGCCTTATAAAAAAATCTATATGATCTTTATCACCTTCAGTGTCATCTATGTCATATTTCTGTAGCCCCTCTAAGAGTTTCACTGCAGCCAAATGGGCGAATCTGTAAAAAAGAATCAATAATTAACCAGATCCAAAACATCCATACATTTAAACTGCAGGCCACACTTAACTTAGACAATTTCACTGTACCTGAAGGTCACTGAGATCTGACCTGCACTCAGCCATGAGGGAACCTTGGTAATCCAATACTATAAAGCATTCCTACTGAGAAGTGATCCCACAAGTGCTGCTACTAAAGGTCCACTGGGCGAGGAGATTCCCATATGTAAGAACATTTAGCATGTCTCCAGACAGAATTACTAAATGGACTACAGAACCCAGAAGATCTACTTGATTCCATATTTTATTTCCTTTTGCTAGCCCAAGGCAGGTGACAGAATTAATTCTGGTTCCAGTTTTAGAGTTAATTATAGTTTTTACCATAATCATTTTCTAACTTACTCTTTGTCCTTCAACCCAAAGCACTTAGCACATTTAATTTAAAGGAATAATGACATTTTCTTCTGTTTTCTATTCTCTTTGTTCTTTTTTCACATTTCACTAAACCTCTAATCTTAATCTTAGAAAATTTTCTGTTGTAAATAAGTGAAACAAGCATTATTTTCTCATAATTTTCTTAACTGAAATATGTAATCCTTTCTTCTAGGGCACAGAGAATTGCCAAATACTAAATTCTATTTTCCACATGGTTATAGTTTGAATGTGTAATGTTCCATACATTGATGTTTTGAATACTGAGTCAGGTCTCCTGCTTGTGGTGCTATGAGGGAGGCCTTTAGGAGACGAAGCCTGGCTGACAGAAATAGGCTGCTAGGGATAAGGCTTTGAAGAGTGTACCCACCCCTGGAGACCCAGAGCTGTCTGCTTCTAGATTTCCTGTATGGAACAACCACCACCACATTCTCTCACCACCAAGCCTTGGCTGCCAGGCCTTCCTAACTGTGCTGAGCTGAAATACTCTAAAACCATGAGCCCAAATAAGCTTTTCACCTCTCAAGTTGTTGATTAGATAATTTGGTTAGAGAAATGCAAAAAAACCTAATACATTGCCAGGTGGTGGTGGGGCACCCCTTTAATCCTAGCACTTGGGAGGCAGAGGCAAGCAGATTTCTGAGTTAGAGGCCAGCCTGGTCTACAGAGTGAGTTCCAGGATAGCCAGGGCTACACAGAGAAACCCTGTCTCAAAAAAACAAAAAAAAAAAACAAAACAAAAAAAAACTAATACATTCATATTTTTTAAAATACACATTTATACATAGATATCTTCTTATTTTTCATCAGGTACAGCAAGTAAATTATTAAAAAGCTATCAATAGAGCTTGGTTTGCAGCTTGGTTTTACAGTACTTGCCTAGTGTATACAGGTTTGTTTCCCAGCACCACAAGAACAAACATAAGATTTAGTAATAAAGTTATATAGAGTTGTCAGACTAACAAGAAAGACAGCAAGGAGCTATGGTAGACTGGAGACAGACAGAGCATTCCTATATCTTCACAAGATTGAAAAAAGAACTTTGGGTGTGTATCTACAGGCATGTGCCATCTATACAGATGTGACCATCTGTACCTTAAATTATGGAGAAAGCAAAGAACTGTAGTGCTATACTACTGCATTGCTAGTACCATTGTAGTGACCTCTAGGCAGCACAGCACGGGACAAGGAAGAAAATTCCACTCAGGGCTTTAAGAAAAGGAGAGGAGAGAACCTGAGAAAGAGCCACAGGTGCACAATCTGGCACTGTGCAAAATTAGTTTAAGACAGCAGATCTTGATCTATAAGTAGACAGGAACAGGAAAGGGCCCCAGCACTTGCTAGTTTGCTCAGTGTGCTATGAAGAGCAACCATCTTAAGAGAGATGCCATCCTGTTCCCTGGGAGGTCTGCCAGCACCTGACCAACACAGAAGCAGATGCTTGGAGCCAACTATCAGACTGAGCTCAGGGCCCCAGTGGGGGAGCTGGCAGAAGGACTGAGGGAGCTGAGGGGGATTGCAACCCCATAGGAAAAACAATGTTGGCTGGCGGGACCACCAGCAAAGGAGTGTACAGGGAGGGATCCATGGCTCCA
Source organism: Montemys delectorum (assembly GCA_019843815.1). NCBI lineage: Eukaryota > Metazoa > Chordata > Mammalia > Rodentia > Muridae > Montemys > Montemys delectorum. The sequence continues at coordinate 35,242 of JADRCD010194311.1, read as the reverse complement.
CATACATAGGTAGCAGAGGATGGCCTTGTCTGGCATCAATGGGAGGGGAGGCCCTTGGTCCTATAGAGGTCTGAGGCCCCAGCGTAGGGGGATGCTAGAGCAGTGGGGCAAGAGTGCGTGGGTGGGGGAGCACCCTCACAGAGGCAAAGGGGAGGGGGGAGAGGGTGGATGTGGGATGAGGGAGTTGTAGAGGGGTAACCAGGAAGGAGGATATTATTTGAGATATAAACAAATGAAATGATTAATAATTATATATGTATATATACATATACAAATATACATGCATATATATAGACATATATGTATATACATATACAAATATATATATACATATATAAAAAAAGAGATGCCATCATGGAACCTCAGGCTTGAAGAACTAGCGGCCCTGCACCTTCATACCTTCTTCAAGTGCTAGTGGCCTCTCTTTTTCACTAGCTCCACAAGTGCTTGCTGCAAGAGTCTATGTGGGCCTAAGAAACTGGCTAAGGTTTGAACACAGATTTACTAATACAGGTCTCCAAGGCTGGGAAGGAAATGCATGCAGAGGAAAACAAGGAAACTTCTGTTTGGCAATGGTCGCCTGACCTCTGAGAAGTGGAGTGAAACTAGCCATGGGTGGCTATAATCAGGGGCTGGAAGAGAGACCAGCATTGCTAGAGCACAGAGGATTCCTCAATGCCCACGCATCAGGCCCTTGGTACAGACTGTGTGGGTTTGACCACCTTCTCCACTCTGAACCTCCAGAGACAAAGCTGGAAATATGCCATAGCTTTGGTAGTCCCAATGGCCAAGCACGCTCAGGAGGTGCACTTCGCCCAAACATGGGGCACAGCTCCTGTACTTGGTGCAGTGCTAGGTTCACATATAGAGATGACAGGCATGAACTAAGCCAGTGACGGTCACCATCCTAGCTCTTGCCTGGCTTAGTAACACTCAGAAGGGCCCAGCCTCCACACAGTTCTTTCAGGTACAACCTGTTTGAAATAGAAAAACAATTTGCTGCCTACTTCTTCAACTCCAGGACATGTCAAAAGCAGCAGCAAGGAGGAAAAAACCATCAAATCTCCATCTGCTTATGGGGAGGGGGTGGGGGAGGGGAGGATCTAATGATGGCTGTTTGGGTTTGTTTTGGTTTTGTCTTTTTGTTTTGAGACAGGGTCTTTCTGTATAGCCCTAGCTGGCCTGGAACTCTACAGAAATCTGCCTGCTCCTGCCTTTAAAGTGCTGGGCATGCACTACTATGCCCACCTTGTTTTTAATTGCTTTTTTTCCTTCTAACTTTCTTTTTCCTATTATTTCTCATACATTAGCTCTACATCCCTTTCTTCTCTCACCAATCTTCCTGCTATGTTTCCCCTATTCCCATTCCTCATTTCATTAATATTTTACCTGAATTAATTTTTAATATCCTAATTTACCCTATAAATTACCTTTGTTACCTTTTTTTATCCTACTTGGAGATGTAGTTCTTATTTCCATTTTTTGTATTTTACTATATTTAAGTATTACTTTAGAGATATGGTAGTATATGCCTATAATCTCAGCACTTGGGAAACTGAGGCAGCAGGAAGATTACAGCCTTGAGGCCAGTTTGAACTATTTGGTAATTTAAAGCCAGCCTGGACTATGGATAAAGACCCTGTCTCAAACAAGCAAATAAAGTTGAGTTTTGACAGTCACAAAGGCAGTGATGAACAATTAGTGCTATAATTGATATCCATATGCAAAAGAATGAACTTAAATGCATAGCTAGTACAATATATTAAAAAAAAAGAATGCACAAGTAACCAGAGATGTCACAGCCTACAACTATACAACTTCTAGAAGAAAACACAGAATATAAAATCACAAAGATTTTCAAGATCTAGCACCAAATGCAAACTCCAAAAAAGGAAAGCTTCACTAAAACTGACTCATCTCCAAAGAGATTTTAAGAGCATGAAAATATCCTACAACTGAGGGAAAAATAATTCTTTGCAAAGGATATTCTCTGAGAAAGAAATAATATCTAGAACATATAAAGAACCCTTTAAAACCAACAACAAGAAAACAATCCAATGAGGTATACTGGCACAAACCTCTAATCCCAGCACCAGGGAGCCTGAGACAGGACTACAAGTTGAAGGGCAGCCTGAGCTACATAGAAAGTTAAGTAGTTGTTGGGTCCAACCAAACAGCAGGTCAAGCCTAACCTGCTCCCTCACAAGCCTCACCTATCCCATACTCATAGGATAAATTCAAGCAGCTCTGAATGACAAGAATACAAAATGTTAGGTTGCAAATCCTCCAGCAAGTGTCAATATAAATGCTGCTGCTTCCAACAATCTAAGTCCTACCCCTCTGCGATCTTTTTTATCATTTACTCTCATCTGTGCTGTTTCCAAAGCCACACCTTGGCAGGCAGAAAGAGCTGGCAGTTTTCCTCACTCAGACACACCATGTGATGTGGGTGAGGCAGTAGTTACAATTACAAAGCTTTTTTTTACATCTGTTTTTCTTTGAAGCAAAGCTTCTAGGGTTTCCATGACTGCAGGCACTGTGCTTCCCAGCTTTACAGTCAGACTGGTGGCCGCAGTGCCTGGACTACGGGAACTAGACTAGATGTTAAAGAAACAACAGCCAAAGGAGCACAGAGATGGGCCTGACTTGCATGAGCTCACAGAGATCTGTAATAGAGGCTACATTTGGCTCTCACGTGCATTCCTAACTATGATTCAAACCCTTAGTACTGTTCCTCTAGTATCACTGTTGGCTTTCCTTTTTACCAGTTTCTCAGCAAGGCATCAAGGCTATCTGGGTGGACTGAGCATGGTGTACACTAGATCACTGCAGTGTGCTGGGGGCTCCTGGACCTGACCTTATGGGGTAGATGCCACTGTCATGGGCTTTGCTCTCATTTTGAAATGTCTCTTTCCCCAAAAGAAAGAGAACTAATACTATGATCTAATACCATCATCTAGCTGAGAAGGATTGCTTTAAAGAGGAGACCTAATAAGAAATCAACATCAATCAACTTTAAAACTGTGATTCCATCAGAATCTTACTGAGTTCCCCAAACCTGTATTAAATAATCAGAAATTTCTAAGTATGGTAAACTAAATGCACAACTCTAAAAGCAGAGGCAAGAAGACAGTAGAAGCAAGTAGACAGGATTATATACCTCTTAGCCACATCGCTGGGTCTTTCTCCCGCTTTGTTGGTAATATTGCTGTCGGCTCCCATTTCAATTAACCACTGCAAACAATCGATGTGGCCCTGTCCAGCAGCTTTTAAAAAAGAAACAAGGAAACATATAACTCATACAGAGAAAGAGTTGTTATTGAAAACAGTTTTCTGACATTTTGACCTTGTAATAACTAACCAAAGTAAGCTACGCGAAGATTTTCTCATTAGATATTTAACCAAATATCTACTGTGCTCGGTTCTTACTGGATACAGATATAAAAATTGGAGTTTAAAGTTCAAACAAGCAAGTCAGAGAAACTCTAAAGCAGTCTTCCTAACCCTTTCTCAAGTGCTTTGTCGTAGTGCACAACTCCTGTGCAGTCTTGTGTCTCCAGTATGAGCACTCCAATCACAAGGACCCCAGACACATCAATAATCTTGTTCTGTGCCTACCAACTGCATATAAAAGTCACACACAAAAGAAATCTTTTCTAAAACATTTTACATCTATTTATTTACTTTGTTTCTGTACCTGCACAGTGTAAATCTGGAGGTCAAAGGACAACTTTCAGGCACTTCTACCATGTAGACTCCAAGGACCAAATCATGTCATCAGGTCTGGCAGCAAGCACTTAACACAATGACCACCCCCACCCAATCTCGCTCTGGCATAATAGATAGGGTCTCACTAACCATGAAAGTTAGTGAGAGATATGTACTGTTAACTGTCATAAATACATTGTTACTAAGTCTCTATGAACACATCATCACTTTGATCCTTAGCAACTTGTTCTCTTCCTCAATTCCTACTCCCTTTCTTCATCTCTCTCCTATCCAGAACCACCTGCCAAAAATATACTACAGAATTTCCCAAAGTAAATATCCACTAGACAAAAAAACATAACATACTCTGTCTTTCCTTTTCTTAAATGTGATCAAAAAATCATATTTGTGATCATGAATAATGTGTTTAGTTTAATTAGTTTAGCCTGACAGTCCCCGTTCTATCTTAGGCAATATAAAGGAAGAATGGAGGATAAATAATTTCTCTAAAATGGAATATAAGAAAAAGAGTCTGGAAAAAAAGAAAAAGATTCTGGCCTGGAGAGATGACTCAGCCATTAAGAGCACTTGTTTTTCAAATCCCAGCACTCACATAGCAGCTCACAACTATCTATAGCTCCACTCTCAGAGACCGGATGCCCTTTTCTAGTTTGTGCAGGTAACCAGGCATGCACATGGGGCATGACCACACATCCAGACAAACACTCAGATCCATAAAATAAAATAAAAAATATTCCTTAAAGAAAAGGACAGGACATGGTGGCACACACCTTTAATCCCAGCACCCAGGACAGAGGCAGAGGCAGAGGCAGGAGATTTCTGTGAGTTTGAGGCTAGCCTACTTTACCTACATAGACAGGAATGTACAGCAAGACCCTGTTTTCAAAATAAAATTTAAAAAAAAAGAAAAGAGGAAAATAAAATTTTAATTTTATTAAAATTAAAATTTAAAAATGCTGTTCTAAGGTTCCTTACACATTTGCCATCATAAAAGGCACTTGAACTAGAAATGAGACACTGTGGATTCCATGTAACACTCACTGCCATCCACCAACGTAGGTTTCTGATAGCTACTTTCAAGGCTGAATAACACATAAGAAATCACAACTGAAGCTGAAGCAGGAAGAGCTCACCTTTATGCATGGGAGTTGATCCATTATCATCACGCTCATTCAGATTGATTACTCCATCTCCTATCAGTTTCTTAAGCATTTCTAAATCACCCTTAAAGGCAGCCACATGACCTGGAAAGGCTAAATCTGAATAAAAAATCAGCATTTTAGCAAATGCAGGGCTTTGTTCTTTTCCCTGCCTTAAGCTGTCACACAATCCCGGTTTCATTATTATCCTAAGTATGAAGCTACTTGTGTGAGTTCAACCGATACACTAACAAATAAAAAGAATTATAAGACATTACCAAATGTGCTACACTGTCTAAAACAACAAAATTACAAATTATAACTTACTAAACTTTAACATTTTTACCCTTTGAAAACAAAAGGAGTATGAATGGGAAAAAATGTCTGCATTATACATCTGACAGAGTTTATGTCAAGAATGCACATTTTATTTTATGAAATATAATGACCTTCACTGAGAAAAAAGTGTCAGTTCCTCTTACGTAGACCAGAAGGATTGCCATATTTTGGTGGAACAGTTTTAATACAGATTGAATTTTCTTTTTTTTTTTTTTTTTTTTTTTTTTTTTTCGACATGGCCATGGCCAACCTCTACTTCTTTTTTTTTTTTTTTAATTAGATGTTTTCTTTATTCACAATATCTCCTTTCCCAGGTTCCCCTCCGAAAGCAAAAAGAAAAATGAAATAAAATAAGAAAAAAATTTTAAAAACCCAAAAACTAAAACAATCCCGTTCCCTTCCCCCTCCCCCTGCTGACTACCCCACCCTCTCCCACTCCCTGCCCCCACACTGGGGCATAGAACCTTCACAGGGCCAAGGTCCTCTCCTCCCATTGATGACTGACGTGGCCATCCTCTGCTAGACACATGCTGCTGGAGCCATTAGTCCCCCCCATGTGTACTCTTTGGTTGGAGTTTTAGTCCCTGGGAGCTCTGAGGGTACTAGTTAGTTCATATTGTTGTTCCTTCTAAGGGGCTGCAAACCCTTCAGCTCCTTGGGTCCTTTCTCTAGCTCCTTCATTGGGGACCCTGTACTCAGTCCAATAGATGGCTGTGAGACTCTACTTCTGTATTAGTCGGGTACTGTAAGAGCATCTCCAGAGACAGCTATATCAGGCTCCTGTCAGCCAGAACTTGCTGATATCCACAATAGTGTCTGGATTTGATGACTGAATATGGGAAGGATTCCCAGGTGAAGCAGTTTCTGGATTGTCCTTTGTTGCAAGACTGCAAATGTGGTGGGTCAGAAATAAATAAATAAATAAATAAATAAATAAATAAATAAATAAATAAATAAGAAAGAAGGGGATAACATTTGAAATGTCAATGTATAAAAGAATTTAATAAAAATTTAATAAAAAATTAAAATATATAAAAATTTTCAAAAAAGAGTATACAGAACTCATGATTGTAGTCTACTTGCTTAATAAATCAGAAATTATCTGAATATTTTAATCCAAAGATATAGAACATGAACTTTTAAGGAGCATAGATTATCTTTCCAATTAAAATTTAATAGATGAAAAAAATACACATTAAAAAAAACTCTCAATAATTAGAAAAGGCTTATCTTTAAGATGTCAGAAAGTAAAAAGATATTTCATTAAATAAGGAGCATTCAGGAAAAGATGCTCAAAGGAACAGCACATACCCACTAAAGGACCATAATATAACCAAGAGACAACTACCTTTGTTGACAAGTATATAGAGTACTTTGGAAAGCAGTTTGAAAAGCAGCTCCTTGCTAGACATGGTGGCACATGATATTAATCCCAGCACTTGGGAAACAGAGCCAGGTGAATCTCTGAGTTAGAGGCCAGCCTGGTCTACAGAATAAGTCCCAACACAGCCAAGGCTACACAGAGAAACCATTTCAAAATACCAAAAATAAATAACTAAATAATGAAAGAAAGAAAGAAAGAAAGAAAGAAAGAAAGAAAGAAAGAGAGAGAGAAAGAGAGAGAGAGAGAGAGAGAGAGAGAGAGAGAGAGAAGCAGCTCCTTAAACAGTATCTAGGTTAGCTATACACCCAGCACATGTCCGACTCTAGTTCTTACTGAGAGGAATGGAAACATATGTCCATGTAAACATAAGAGCCACCCTACTGAAAATTCCTGAACTGAAAGCAATGCAAATGCTCACCTCAGTCAACTGATCATAGAAGACAATACAGCAATAAAAAAGAACAAACTAAAAATATACAGTGTCATCAATCACTAATTAAGAAAATGCCCTACAGGCTTGCCTACAGCCAGATTTTAAGGGTGACGTTTTCTCCATTTAGGCTCCCTCCTCTCAAATGACTCTAGACTGTATCAAGTTGACATGAAAGTAGCCAACACAGTCACATACAGTGTTCTTTATACTACTGTCTACATGCTTTGTCTAAAATGCTTCATAATAAAGAATCTGGATGGATATGGATAGTAACATATGATAAATGTCAATGTAGCATTTGCCTTACAAGTCCTTTGTCTTTGGATTCCATTTTATTATTACCATTCTCTATTTAAAAATGTGGGGTTAATCACTCACCGTCCTGATCATGTGGATGGCTTCCTTCATACTCAGCCCCCTGAATAAACTGTACAATGTTCTGTTTCAAAAACCGCTGGGCCAGGTCCAGTACATTTTCTCCATTATCATTGAAGGCTTTTAAAGCTTGTGCTGCACTGTTCATTCTACTCAGTAGGAACTTAAAACAATGTAGGTGGCCTTCCATGGCTGCTAAGTGAACTGTAGATAAGACAAAAGAATAGAATTAGTCCTAAAAATGACAATAAAATACCTTAAAAAGCTAGGTGTGGCAGCTCATGACTATAACATAAGAACTCCTAATGGGAGGGGCAAACGGAATGTCAAGTTCCAGGTCATCCTGAACTACCAGGCCAGCCCATGACTACATGGAAACACACTGTCTAAAAATTGTCTTTGAAAATAGCTTTAGGCAGGCGTGATGGTGCACACCCTTAATCCCAGCAATCCAGAGGCAGAGGCAGGCAGATCTCTGTGAGTTCAAAGCCAGCCTGATCTACATAATAAGTTCTAGAGCTGTATAGTAGAGAGACTCTGTCTCAAAAACACTAAGAAAGAAAAGAAAAAGGTAGACCAAAGATGAACTATATTTTTATCATTCTGTATTTGTCATCTTCTGATAATTCTTATTCTTTATAATAAATACAAAAATTTAAATTAAAACTTTACACTAGCCAGTCATGGAGGCACAGGACTGCAATCCCACAATTTGAGAGGCATAGGCAAGAGTACAAGTTCAAAGCCAGCATGGGCTACATAGCAAGACTCTGTCTCAAAAAGATAAAGACTGCATACTAAGCACACATTAGCAAATTCACTATTTCCACACTAAATCCTTGAAAGTAAAATAACAAAGTGCATTTCTAAAAGCTATAAAGGACCAAAACAAGCAAATAAGAATGGGATGAACAGACAGAAAGCTTCAAAGAACCCTTAAAAGTGTAAGACAGACTGAAAGGCAGCCAGAAGCCAGAACTTTGGGGATTATGAAGCAATGACTCCACAGAAAAAGTCCAAATGGGAAATCTGTGATTAAAGGAAAGCAAGGTGGCCCACTGTGTCCCGGCCTCAAAATGAAAAGTCTTTCAGTCCACAGGCTAGTTTGCTGGCACATACGATCCATGCTAGGCCATTCTGTAGCCCTAACAAAAGGTTCCCCTTGAAAAGATGCTGCTAATGGCTCACTCGTTCATCACATATGCTTGCAGACCTCACAGATTTCTAACTTAATATAACACAACTAAGCTCTTCCCTCAAATTGTCCTGACATCATCTTCCGCATCTTAACTACTAGGAAACTGTCTCCTCCCTATGTTGTCCAGTTTTGATTACCTCTGTCCCTCCCCATATGACTATATCAGAAACTCCTAGGTCTCTCTCAGAATATATATAGGACCCAGTTCCATCTCTTCCATTCTATACCACCATAAATAGTGGAACCCAAACAGTAGTAAAGCCTGCACTTCTGTTTTCATTTTCCCAGACACTGGAGATTAAACCTAGGGCCCTGAGCATGCCAGGCTGCCAAAATGACCCTATAAGGCAGTGGTTCTCAGCCTTCATAAAGCTTCAACCTTTTAATACAGCTCCTCATGTTCTGGTGACCCCTAACCATAACACTATTTTTGCTGCTACTTCATAACTAGAATGTTGCTACTGCCATGAATTGTAATGTAAGTATTTTTGGAGCTAGAGGTGCTAAGGGGGTCTCGACCCACAGATTAAGAATCATAGGCTAAGGCATAAATCTGCTCCAGTCATGTCACACTGTGTTCAAACCCTTTCTGTTGCTCTTGTTCCATCTGCAACCTCATCATCTGTTATGCTGTCCCAGTCACACTTATTTGCTGCTATGCAAACCATAGCAGCACACGCCTCATCACTTCTTTCTTGACTAGCCACAAGACAATTCCTTTGGTCTCCAACAACTATCACCTTCTCAATAAAATATTTCCTGCCCATTCCACTCTGTTAAATTTTATTCCTCTACTATCCTCTTTTCCCCTTTGCTATATTTATCCAAACGTGTATCCCTATATAACGTTGTATGTTTGTATCATTCATTTTGATGATTACCTCTTTCCACTTATTACTACATGAAACAATGACTTTGTACTTTCTGCTTAGTTACCTCTAACACATAGACACATGGGTGATATTCAATAAATATATACCACCGGACAGTGCTGGCACACGCCTTTAATCCCAGTACTTGGGAGGCAGAGGCAGGTGGATTTCTGAGTTCGAAGCCAGCCTGGTTTACAGAGTGAGTTCCAGGACAGCCAGAGCTATACAGAGAAACCCTGTCTCGAGAAACAAACAAAAAAACTTGGTATATATACATATACATATATATATGTATATATACATACATACATATACACACACACCAAATTAGTGTCTTGAGAAGGTAACTCTCTCTCAGAGCACATACTCATGATATGTGATGTGTCTCTCTAGGCATCTCTCTTTTTCCTTTCATGTTTAAATCACTATTAAAAGATTTTTATTAAACCCCAAATCTGCTTCATAAAAAGTTTTTAGGAGTGTCTCTAGTCATTCAGGAATTTTCATTCTCTATGTTATACCATTATAACAAGTATACATATTTAAAAAGCAAGTTTCATCTTTTTAATGAGAGAACAGCAAAAAAAAACCCAACAAAATATGATCAGACATACTTGAAACAAAACTCACTGTAACCTTGGATAGCACATAAAAAAGTCAGTTCTGAGTAGGTTAAAGATATAAACATAAACGTAAAATAATAAAATTTCTCAAAGATAAATAAATGTCTCTATGATCACAGAAAGTGGGAACATTTTTGAATCAAATATAAAAAGTATTAACCACAAAGAGAAGATATTATTAAATTGAACTACATTAAAAGTAAACTTCTATTAGTTAAACGGTATCTTACGAGTAAAACAGTGGTCTATAGAATGGAAAAGATGAGCAATGTATGTAGTTCAAGGCTTCCATCTAGATTCTATGAGGAACCCTTACAACTCTTGAAGAAGAAGAACCAGAATATAGGAAGGATGTCTGAACTGGCATATCACAATAGAAATTAACAAGTAGCCATTAAACAAAGATATAAAATTATGTGCCCTGGCAGTGGTCATGAACAAAAATACAAATTAAAACAGCAAGAGACCCACTAACTCAACAAAATTACTAAACTTATAACAACTAGTCTAACAACAAAAATAACAGGAAGTAACAATCACTTTTCCTTAATATCTCTTAATATGAAAATTAATATTACCAATATATCCTAATAGATTGAAATTCAAAAATATGAGGAATTAGAAATTTGTTGGCTGTCATCCAGTGGTTTCTCTAATTTGGTCATTGGAGAAATAGGTCCAATATTGTACAATCCATATACACTTTCAGCTTGTTTGTACGTGACAGTGTCTTGCTGGGTTCCACATAATGGTTTTGAAATCAGGCTTCTCCTATCTCAGCCTCTCTATTAGTAGGATTGTTTATTTGATGCTTTTACACTATACTGTGGTTTTCAGAACAGCTTATATACTTCAAAATTATTTATACGTCCAAAAGAAACATAGACAATTAACTTGGGAGGTGGCTTGTAAGAGAACAACAAAGAATGAGACTGAATGCTTTGCTTAATATTTAGAATTATTGTATCAATTTTGAAGAAGAGGACTTTGTAAGTTACTCTTTTTCCGAGATGAATGCTTTTCAAAATCACCACAGCCAATGAACCAGATTCTTACCCTCACCTAATGTCTGTGCCACCCTCCAAGCAGAACCATCATTCATTAAAACAGTTGGTGAATGATGGACAGACCATCTTAATACACATACCAGTTCTTAAATGAATGTAACCTGTTCCCTGTAGGCTGAGAATGAAGACAATCACTCAAGTCAAATAGCTTTGACCATAGCAGGAAATCTGTATCCAAAAATCATGCCAACAATTCATTCCTTGGCACAGAAGAACTGTTAACTCTTAGCTTAGCTACGATGGAGGTAAAATCCTTTGGTTATGAGAGGGACATTGAAGTACACAGCCTTATTACAATGAACTTCAATTTCTAAAAAATTGTTCTTATTTTGGGTTTGTACCACAGTAAGAGCCAAGATTTTAAGCTCTACTAAAAACAAAACAAACAAACACACAAAAAGACTATCTATGTTCATTTAAAAAAAACTAATAGTGATATATTATTTTAAAATATCATATAGTTAATATATTTGGAGTTATTTAAAATTTATATTGAGGAAAATATATATATTTTCAGTATTGCTATAGATAAGCATCTACATAAGACTGTTCAATTGATTGTTGTTTAATATCAAACAATTTTTATAATACTCATTTTTATTGTTACAATTTTATAAATTTTAAAGAATATGATAAAATAAAAAATGAAAAACAAAAAACAAACAAACAAAAAACCCAATTAGTTAATGTCCAGGGTTAATAAAATGGGAGCGGGCAGTGGTGGCGCACGCCTTTGATCCCAGCACTTGGGAAGCAGAGGCAGAGGATTTCTGAGTTCGAGGCCAGCCTGGTCTACAGAGTGAGTTCCAGGACAGCCAGGGCTACACAGAGAAACCCTGTCTCTCACAAAGAAAGAAAGAAAGAAAGAAAGAAAGAAAGAAAGAAAGAAAGAAAGAAAGAAAGAAAGAAAGAAA
>JADRCD010194311.1:9218-23159 GCA_019843815.1 Montemys delectorum | reverse complement strand
AAAGAAAGAAAGAAAGAAAGAAAGAAAGAAAGAAAGAAAGAAAGAAAATGGGAGCTACTCCAATGGTTTCTTCCATATTCTCATATAACCTTCTTTATGATTTTGTTTACTCAGCATTAAAATAATGGATTTCACTATGATATCTTCACAGTGTTATTGTAAACTGCTGATAATCACTCTTCTATTTCCCTTTCTTTCTTTATTTTATTTTATTTTATTTGGTTTTTCGAGACAGGGTTTCTCTGTGTAGCCCTGGCTGTCCTGGAACTCTCTCCGTAGACCAGGCTGGCCTCAAACTCAGAAATCCACCTGCCTCTGCCTCCCAAGCGCTGGGATTAAAGGTGTGCACCACTACCACCCACCTCCATTTCCCTTTCTTATTGCCCCAGTCCCCACAATCTCCAAACAGTCGTCCTTCTGTCTCCTGATTTCATATCTTTATATATATTGCCTTAATTATATTTGTTTAAAATTATACTTCTAAAAAATTATACTTCTATCTGCATTTTTATGATTTAAAACCTTCCTTGTATGGGTGCATGTCTCTGTGTAATATGTCCATCTGGAGTTCAGGCAGTTGTGAGCTGTGAAACACAGATGCTGAGAAATAGATAAAGTCTACTGTAAGAGCAGAACTGCTCTCAACTGCTGAGTCATGTCTCCAGCCCTCTGTGCTTTATGTGGTCTTTACATATTTAGTTCCATATACACTTAAATCTAAATTCTGCAAAAGAGAGAAATTCCTATAGAGCCCAGGCTGACCCATGGCATATCACTATTCAGCCCATGGAGTTTTCCAACTCTTGCTCCTCCATTAACTACTTTTCAGGTGCTGTAACTGGAGACACATACCACCACATCCAGCTGCATGTGAATCCTTTAATACCACTATGGGGTGAAATTGGCACACCTACTTTGGAAAATACAAGCCAGTCACTTGAAGCACTAATATATTATTTTATCCCATGCACTTCAAAACTAGGGGGCACTGATTTATAAGCCAAAAGTCAGAGATTAATTGTGGAAGGTAGAAGGTAACCAGAAAGAGGATGTGAAAGAAGTTTCTGAGTGCAAGCAATAGATATTAGTTAAGCTTAATGGTTCCAGAGATGCATTCATGTATGAAAATGCAATGCATGTGCATTGGATACTTTTCTATATGTACATTATACTTTAAATTTGTGGTGGGAAGTAGAATGTATCTCAGTGGTAGAGATCACATGTTAGGCTCTAAACTCAATCTCAAGCAACACACATACTCACACATGAATACAGAGAGAGAGAGAGCCAGAGACAGAGAGAGATAGAGAGAGACAGAGAGAGACAGAGACAGAGATTTAATTGAAAAGAATAAGTTTAAAAAGGATGAGAGCAAAGTAAAATCACTTTCATATATTTAAAAAATGTATTCATACCAACCAACAAATCTGCACAAAAAAAAAAAATGCTAAACGTATACTTAAGAAAGAAAGTCAGCTATCCCATACAGTAGTTATTGTAAAAGTATAGAAGACAGACAAGAGAGGGAGGGAGACTACAGTACCCAGAATACCAAGATAAACAAGAATCTACAGGGATCCACAGATATTCTAAACAGCAAAGTAACTGGATCAGACAGACTCCTTCATATTATCTGCCTAAATTTTCCCCTCATAGAAGTACGTAAGACTCCTTTTATAATTCAAGGTTCTTTTTTTTAGTCATGTGATGCAGTGTGTGTGTGTGTGTGTGTGTGTGTGTACAAGTAAGTACAAGTGACTTCCAGAAAAGGATCTCCTAGAGTTAAAATTACAGGCAGTTGTAAACCAACTAATATGAATCCTTGGAATTAAACTAAGATCCTCTGGAAGAGCCAAAGAAAAAAAAAGCAGCAAATTATTTTAATTTGCAAAGCCATCTCTCCAGCCTTCAAGAATCCAATCTTACTATGATCTGTCTTTTGCATTTCAATACCACTATATATACAAGGTTGATTACTTACAAACTATGAGGCAACTGGCCAGTTTATTTCAAATTAAACTGAAGCTGCAGTGACAAAACAGCTCATATTCACGTGTCCTCTAGATACCTAAACAGTAAAGTAGTTGCCTGTGTGTCAGAGAGGTAGGAATTAAAAGAAAAAAATTTAAAACTACTAACCCTGGGGATGTTGGCCAGAGCCCAGGGTACCTGCTTAACTTGTGTAAGTCCTCAGCTGAATCCCACAAGAATACTCAGGAAGGAGGAAAAGGCAGAGGCAAAAGAAAAGGAGGAACCAGTTTCTCTACTGCTGAGATAGCTCAAGAAAAAACTCACGAAGGCTATATAACATAGGTGTGATAGTAAACAGTTCATATCAGCTTATCTGCTATTTTAGCACTGTGAAGAAATTACAGAATGATTGGATATTTCTATTTCTTAAATACGATCAAGCATTTAAATATTTTATCAATTAAGACTAAAATATTTGCTTTAGTTCAATACCTGGGAGGTTTCCATTGTGGTCCACGTCTTCTATGCCACATCCCCATTTGACAAGAAGTTGCAAGCAACCAAGCCGCCCATGAAAAGCTGCATAATGCACAGGTTTCCAATCTCTCTTGTCAGTCACACTGGGATCCTACAAGTAAAATTCACTCAGTTTCAAAATGTACTCAGTTTCCTGCCATTTGTAAGGAAAATGGTAAATCTAGACAATTCTGCAATTGAAAATTAGAAGCTTTAGAAGCTTAAATTTATAGCAATCAAAATTATACAGCAAATATTTAATATACTAAAAATTTTGCTGCATCCATTGATCTGAACACATGAACAATGAAGTTTTCAGTGAATTGTTATAAAACAGTCTTTTAAAAAGAAAATTACTTCAGGATCTTTTGGTGCATGCCTTTAATCGCAGCACTCAAGAGGCAGAGGCAGAAGCAGAGGCAGGTGGACCTCTGTTGAGTTCAAAGTCAACCTGGTCTACAGAGAGTTCCAGGACAGCCAGGACTATACAAAGAGACACCGTCTCAAAAAACCAAACCAAAAACTCAAAGAAAAAAAAAATCACATGATCATATCATAAGATGCTGAAAAATCCTTTGACAAAATACAACACCCCTTCATTTTAAAAGTCTTGGAAAGATCAGGAATTGAAAGCACATACTTAAACTTAATAAAAGCAATTTAAGCAAACCAACAACCAACATCAAATTCAATGGAAAGAAACTTGACTCAATCCCACAAAAACCAGGGACTAGACAAGGTTTCCCCCTCTCTATTTATTCAATATAGTACTAGAAGTTCTATCCAGAGCTATTAGACAACAAAAGGAGATCAAAGGGATACAAATTGTAAAGGAAGAAGTCAAATTATCACTAATTGCTGATGATATGATAGTATACTTAAGTGATTGCAAAAATTCCAACAGAGAACTCCTAAACCTGATAAACAACTTCAAAGAAGTGGCTAGATATAAAATTAACTCAAAAAATTGTAGCCTTCCTCTACTGAAAGGATAAACAGGCTGAGAAAGAAATTGGGGAAACGACACCCTTCACAATAGTTACAAATAATATAAACTATCTTGATGTGACTCTAACCAAGCAAGTGAAAGATTTGTAGGACAAGAACTTCAAGTCTCTGAAGAAAGAAATCCAAGCAGATCTCAGAAGATGGAAAGATCTCCCATGCTCATGGATCAATAGGATTAACATGGTAAAAATGGCCATCTTACCAAAAGCAATCTATAGATTCAAAGCAATCCCCTTCAAAATCCCAACTCAATTCTTCACAGAGATAAAAAAGAGCAATTTTCAACTTCATCTGGAACAACAACAAAAAAAAAAAAACCAGGATATTGAAAACAATGTTTCAACAATAAAAGAACTTCTGGTGGAATCACCATCCCTGACCTCAAGCTGTACTACAGAACAATAGTGATAAAAACTGAATGGTATTGGTACAGAGACAGACAGGTAGATAAATGGAATAGAATTGAAACCCATAAATAAACCCACACACCTATGGTCATTTGATCTTTGACAAAGAAGCCAAAACCATACAATGGAAAAAAAGCCAGTATTTTCAACAAATGGTGTTTGTCTAACTAGAGATCTGCATGTAGAAGAATGTGAATTGGTCCACTTTTATATCCTTGTACAAAGCCCAAGTCCAAGTGGATCAAGGACCTTCACATAAAGCCAGATACCCTGAATCTAATAGAAGAGAAAGTCAGGAAGAGCCTTGAACACATTGACACAGGGGAAAACTTCCTGAACAGAACACCAATGGCTCAGACTTCTAAGATCAACAATTGACAAATGGGACCTCATAAAACAGAAAAGCTTCTGTAAGGTAAAGGACACTGTCAATAAGACAAAACAGCAACCTACAGATTGGGAAAAGATCTCTACCAATTCTATATCCAATAGAAGGCTAATATCCAATATAGACAAAGAACTTAAAGAAGTTAGACTCCAGAGAACCAAATAACCCTATTAAAAAGTGGGGTACAGAGCTAAACAAAGGATTCTCAACTGAGGAATACCAAATGGCTGAGAAGCACCTAAAGAAATGTTCAACATCCTTAGTCATCAGGGAAATGGAAATCAAAACAACCCTAAGATTCCACCTCACATCAATCAGAGTGGCTAAGATCAAAAACTCAGGTGATAACAGATGCTGGCAAGGTTGTGGAGAAAGATGAACACTCCTCCATTGTTGGTGGAATTGCAAGCTGGTACAACCACTTTGGAAATATTTCTCGCAGTTCCTCAGAAAAAAATGGAAATAGTACCCAGCTATACCACTACTGGGCATATACCCAAAAGAAGCTCCAACATATAACACAGACACATACACCAATATGTTCATAGCAGCCTAGAACATTCTAGAAGCTGGAAACAACCCAGATGTCCCTCAACGGAAGAATGGATACAGAAAATGTGGTACATTTACACAATCAAATACTACTCAACTATTAAAATGGACTTCACAAATTTTGTAGGCAAAAGGATGGACCTAGAAAATATCATCCGAGTGAGGTAACCCAATCACAAAAGAATGCACATGGAATGCATTCACTGATAAGTGGATATTAGCCTAAAAGCTCAGAATACCTACGATACAACTCAACAGACCATATGAAGCTTAACAAGAAGAAAGGCCAAAGTATGGATGCTTCAAACCGACTCAGAAGAGGGAACAAAATAATCATGGGAAGCAGAGGGAGGGAGGGACCAGGGTGGGAGAGAAGAAGAGGAGAAAAGAAGTATGGGCAGGCCCAGGTAGGGGAAGAGACAGGAGAGAAGTCCAGTGGGCCAGGAGAATGAATAGTAATAAGTAGCAGTGAGGGTAGGGAACTTAGGGAACCACTAAAAGTCCCCAATGCCTGGATGTGAGAGGCTCCTAGGACCCAATGGGGATGATACAAGCCAAAATATCCAACAGCAGGGAGATATAACCTGAAAAGACAACCTCCAGTAGACAGACATGGTTCCTAGTGGAGGGATTGGGCCACCCACCCATCTTAAAAATTTTAACCCAGGGGCTGGCGAGATGGCTCAGCGGGTAAGAGCACTGACTGCTCTTTAGAAGGTCCTGAGTTCGAATCCCAGCAACCACATGGTGGCTCACAACCACCTGTAATATCTGACACCCTCTTCTGGTGCGTCTGAAGACAGCTACAGTGAATTGCAGGCCAGAGCAAGCGGGGCCAGAGCCAGTGGGGCCGGAGCCAGGGGGGACAGCAGAGGTCCTAAGTTCAATTCCCAGCAAACACACACATGATGGCTCAGGGCCATCTGTACAGCTACAATGTACTCATACACATAAAATAAATAAAATAAAAACCTAAAAAAAAAATTTTAACCCAGAACTATCCCTGTCTAAATGAAATACAGGGACAAAAGTGGAGCAGAGGCTGAAGGAAAGGCCACCCAGAGACTGCCCCACTGTGCAATCCATACCATCCAGACACCAAACCCCAACACTATTGCTGATGCCAAGTTGTCCTTGCATACAGGAGCCTGGTATGGCTGTCCTCTGAGAGGCTCTGCCAGCACCTGACTAAGACAGATAGGGTACTTGCAGCCAACCACTGAAGTGAGTCCGGGGACCCAATAGAAGAGTTAGGGGAAGGGCTATAGGAGCTCAAGGGGACTGCAACCTCATAGGAAGAAGAACAGGATCAACTAACCAGACCCCACCTCCAGAGGTGCCAGAGACTAAACTACCAACCAAAG
This sequence comes from Montemys delectorum, assembly GCA_019843815.1. Taxonomy (NCBI): domain Eukaryota; kingdom Metazoa; phylum Chordata; class Mammalia; order Rodentia; family Muridae; genus Montemys; species Montemys delectorum. The sequence goes on along the minus strand of JADRCD010194311.1, from coordinate 16,953 downwards.
AGAATATGCATGGGCCAATCTATGGCTCCCGCTACATATCATCAGTGAGAGGGGAGGTACTTGGTCTTATGGAGGCTTGATGCCCTAGAGAAGGGGGATGCTAGTAAGGAGGAACGGGAATGAGTGTGTGAGTAGGGGAGCACCCTCTTAGAGGCAAAGGAGAGGGGAATGGGGTAGGGGTTTAATGGAGGGGAGGCTGGGAAGGGGGATAACATTTAAAATATAAACAAATAAAATGATCAATAAATTTAAAAATAAACAAACATTATAATAAACAAGTTAAATCCTGGAATAATAAATCACTTCCTAAACTGGTGTCTGAAATAAAGAGTTTTTTAAAGCATTCTGCAGATACTCACAAATTCATAAAGACATAATTACCTGAGGAAATTTGTTTGAAAGCTTCAGAGTCTTTCCAGCTAAGCTCTGAAACAGCAGCCAAACACAGAGCCTCTGAAATATTTTCTATACTGCTCATGGTGGGGAAAGGCAAGGGGAGGTTTTTCTCCATTGCTGCATCCATGTTTAAAGATGAGAAAGTTAAAGGGAAAGATGACTTCCCCAAAGTCATAGGAAGGACTCTGAAAGTCAGGAAGAGATAACCAAAGGAGCAAATGCCAGTCCACCTGCATGATCACACACTATGACTAATTAAGAGGGCTGCCTCACCACTCCACTTCGCAGCATTATTTGTAAAGAAAAAGAGTGTCCATGAGTGGCAGCAAGGTGTAGTGGGGTGCATCCACGATCATCTTGAGTTGCTAGGTTGGCTCCATTGATTATAAGAGCCTAGAAACAGAGAAATGGGAAAAGTGTGCATGAATACAGATGGTAAACTATCAACGCAGATATAGGCAAACTATGCTACATTCCTTAGGCAATCCTATAAAGGGTTTTCACGTCTTCTTTAGCACTGCCTTGTGGGACCTTAATTGGCTAGCTGAGTTCCAAGTCAATGTTCTAAGATGGTTTCATCCAAATGAGTAACTAAGCCAATTTCCATACAGGTCATAAATTTTAGAATTTATTGCCATAATCCAACAATCACACACTTCTTAGTATTTAGGTAAATCCCTAATAAAATTGAAAACATGTCCAACAAGAATCTAAAATGAATATTTATAAGCTTTATTCATATTGTCAGGATTGGAAACAAAGATATCGTAAGTCGGTAATGGTAACAAACATTCAAACAATAAAATAGTGAGCACTAAAAGAAATTAGTGATCATTAGGTATGTTGGTGCCTATAATCCTAGAACTTGGGATCCTGAGGCGGGAGGATCCTGTGCTGTGCTATACAGCAAGAAATTATCACTAAAATAAACAAATAAGCCAAGCACTGTATCATTTTAATTTGTTCAAATGCACAGTACATACAATACCAAGAGTGAACCCCAGTGTAAACTCTGATGTCAGGTGACTGTGCAGCCCCTCCAGAGATCCACTGGCTGGGAAATCAGTCTGGCAATTCAAATCTATTCATCCTCTGCCCAGTTTTGCTGAACCTACAACAGCTCTAATAATTAAAATCTATTTTAACAAATGATCTTTTAGGACTTTTTTTTTTTCATTTGATGTTGAGGACAAGAACAAGAGCCTTACCATGCTACTCCTGCACTGTCTCGTGCAGCTGGTCCTCAACTTCTTCCTAGTCAGTCCTTTTCTTCTCACTCAGAATTTCCTTTTTTACCAGCCTTTCTTTGCCAGTACCTTAGCAAAGGATTACTCAGTCCTAATTCCTACTAAGGGTTTTTAAAAAATAATCTTTAGGACTGTGTCTGATCTAACCAGCCAATAATAGTCATAAATAATAAACTGAGTACTTACTGTGTTTTAAGAGTCATAAATAATAATAATAATAATAATAATAATAATAATAATAACTAATGAATAATAATAATAAACTTACCAACCTAGGGAATCAAGAGATTTGTAGAGATAGATAATCAACTCCACAAAGAAGAAACTGATAAGAAGCAAGCACAAAGCACAGTACTAAATAAGCAATATAAAAATTCTAAGAGGGAAAAGATCACTGTGGGGCAGAAAATAAAAATCAAGGCGCAGGGAATGACTTGAGCTAATGCTTGTTGGGGAGAATGATGGCAACAGAACAATGGCAATGTGTATCAGGTGAAGCTTTACTTGACTCAGTTTCCCCTAGAGTTACTATTGTATTTTCTTTTTGCTCTCATTGCCTACCTTCTTGAATCAATGCCCATCACTTTGAGAGCTAAAATTTGAACACTTACATTGACACAACACAGACATTTGCACTCCAGTAGCAAGCTACAAAGAAGATACTCTGGACATAACTGTGACTTCACTCAAAACAGCCCAATTACTTCAGTTACATGACATTTATGTGGATGCTGGTATCACTCAGTCCTTCTTTACAGCACAGAAATGGATCAAGAGTTGGAGCAATAGAATAATGGCAATATCCCAACAGAGCTATGGTAAAGTAATTGAACTCATTGAGTTTAAAAAATAAAAATAAAAATAAAAAAACAGTAACCGAAATCCTCACCTGCAAGCAGGCATCCTGACCCCGGATTGCAGCTATGTGAGCTGCTGTCCATCCCCTTGCAGTTGTCTGTGTGGCATCCGCACCATTCCAGAGTAGCCAGTGAAGACACTAAGAGAATAATAAATCAGATGTTTTGAGTATTTTTAAAACTTTTAAATTTAGTTTGTTATGAGATTCCCATGGTAGCATAAGAAACAACAGACCAGTGTAAGCCCAGTGTAAGAAAATCAAACACACAAACACAGTGACATAGCAAGCAATATTTGGCTTCACTATTGGGTAAATAAGAAAAAGTAATGGGAACTATAGTAAGCTGGAAGCCACATTCCTTGTCTACCAGGTACACTTGATACTAAATTACTGACATTTCTTGCTATGAGTGAAATAAAGGCTACTCCAATAAATATACCATTTGGCTAATAGTGTTCATGCCAAACAAAACCAATCTGTGAGCCAAGTTCCCTCAAGAGCTGCCAATTCACAATTACTATTACCTTCTTAACTCTTTTTTTTTTTTTTTTCCTAGAGCTAGAAAGAGAGCTCAGCAGTTAAAAGTACTTGCTGCTCTTCCTGGAGACATGAGTCCAGTTCCCAGCACCAATATCAAGTAGCTCACAACCACCTCTAACTCTAACACACACACACACACACACTCGCGCGCACGCACACATGCACTAATGCATGAACACTAATATATACCTAATTAAAAATGTAATAAATCTTTTTGTTCTTTTAAGAGTTTCAGTCTTGCAATTCTATCCAGGATGGCCTTGAACTCCTGGATGGAAATGATTCCCTGCCTTATCCTTCTGAGTAATTGGAAGTAAATGCCAAACTTCAACTATAAATCTTCAAATGGATCCAGAAACTTCTGTATCCAAACATACACTGTTACTGTGATAGTATCTCTAAAATGTATGTAGCAGAGATTTTTAAAAAGGAAAAAAAAGCCAATAAATAAAATGTAAGCATTGCCCAGCAGTGGTGGCACACGCCTTTAATCCCAGCACTTGGGAGTAGGAGGCAGGCGTTTTTCTGAGTTCGAGGCCAACCTGGTCTACAGAGTGAGTTCCAGGACATCCAGGGCTACACAGAGAAACCCTGTCTCGAGGAAAAAAACAAAAAAAATGTTTAACCAACCCAACTCTCATGGTACTGCTGCACCTGGAGGTCTCTGCTGCAGGTGTTAATATCTTTTCATGTTGAACTTTGCAGGTTCTACCTCTAAGAAGCATCTTTCTTTTTAAAGGAACTGACTATCTTTGACTCATTTTCACATTACAACCTGTAATTTGTTAAAAGGCTTTCCATTTAGGTATCACTTGTCTGCCACCAAAATTAATGACCAACAAAAATTTTTCTTATGTTTTAAATGTTTAAGTAAGCGTGGATGCTGTGGGCACAACTCTTTTTTATAGTTCTTTTTATTGTATTTATTCATTATTTTGTCTTCACAGTTCACACACATCACATGGAAGTAAAAGGACAACTTATGGTAGCTAGCCATTTCTTTCCAACATGTAGGTCCCAGGGACTGAACTTAAGTTGTCAGATTTGGTGACAGGCTGGCTTTACTTGCTGACAAGAGGGCTTTACTTGCTGAGCCCTCTTGCTGGCCCCATTTTTTTTTTTTTTTTAAAGAGCTCAACCTCACTAATCATCATGTCATTCATTTATTCAATAAACATTTGTGGAGACACTACTATGTGTCAGAATTGTTTAGCTCGGGGAAATTAAAGCCATGATAAAAGCCCACCTGCTGCTTTAGCTTTCCTTTTGAATAACTATGTAATGAAGCTGCTATGACATAGAAATAACACTAGAACAAAGTACTCAAATGTCTGCTAGAGTATCTATTTTATTTTACCTTCTACCAGCAATGTATTAGAGTCTCAGGTTCTCCACATACTTGGCCACAGTATTGTAACTTTAGGAACTGTTTTATTCTTGTTTTGACTATTCTTATGCATATGTAGTTTGTCGGTGTAATCTTAACTTGCATTTTTCTAATAGCTAATGATGTTGAACTCACAAGGCTCAATTCCCATCAATCAACACATTAGAAAACATTAACATCTGCCCATTTGCACATTTTTTTAACTGTTCAAAGTATTCCTTATTTAAAGTGGTTGTGATTTCCAGTCAAGTATACGATTTACAAAGATTTTATCCTGTTTTTAATATAAGTCTTACAAGTTTTACATTTAGTTATGATATATTTTGGAGAAATTCTATATGGAACCTAGTATGAGTTGAGATTGGCATTCATTTCACATTAATTAACTGGGACAACTAATAAAACTGTTACTAAATCATTAAACTAATAAACTAGTAAAAATGTTATTAAATCATTTTTGCCTCTGTTAAAAAAATCAATCAATCAATCAATCAATAAATAAATAAAGTCTCACAGTTAGGAACATTGGCTGCTCTGGGGATCTGGGGCTAGATTCCCAGTAGCCACACAATAGCTCACAGTTGTCTATAACTCCAGTCCCAGAGGATTTGACACCTTCTTCTGGCCTCTGAAAGCACTAGGTACATACATGATGTACAGACATACATGCAAGCAAAACTACCATATATGTAAAATATTTTAAATTAATTCTTTTAAATGTAAATCAAATAGTAGGTGCATAGCATGTACCTAAGGCCCCAGCTGATCAGGAGCCTAAGCAAAAAGGACTTCTTCAGTTGAGTAGTTTGAGAGTACTGTGAACAGATAGACACACTGAGACCAACCACGTTTAAAAAAAAAAAAAAAGTAGAAAAATTTACAGGGCTCCAGAAGCTGTTGAAGGATGAACTTGGCAAGACCTTATATAATCAATAATAAAATTAACAATGCTGTCAAAATTGACCTTTTTAAGTCTAGAAACTGACAAAGGCATATAACAAAATGTAAAGCATATATTTAAGAAAATCAACTGAATCTTACCTGGGGATGTAGCTCAGTTGGTAGACTTGCCTAGAATATTCAACACACTGAGTTGGGTCCCCAGTGCTGTATACAACAGGTGTGGGGGGCACAACTATAATCCTAGTGTTTAGCAAGTGGAGGCAGGAAGATTACAGGTTAAAGATCTTCTGCTACACAGGAATTCAAGGTCAGCCTATGCTATAATACAAACTATCTCTTTAAAAAATAAAAAGTAAATAAATTATTTAAAGGAGATGCTGGTGAGATGGCTCAACAGCTAAGACCAGTGGCTGTTCTTCCAGAGGACCTGAGTTCATATCTCAGCTCCCATGCCAGGTGACTCACAACTGCCTATGATTCTAGCTCCAGGAGATCTGACTCCTCTCCTGGTCTCCTCAGGCACCTTCATACATTATCACAGACAGACAGACAAACACATACATAAAAGCAATTTTTTATAAGAAACAAGGAAAATCTACTGGATTAGAAAAGATGTAGAGCTTCTGCTTTTAGCCTGGGACTATAGCTATCCGTACCCTTAGCTTCACAGAACTTGGTTATATAGTATAATTTTCCTACCAGAAGGACAATCTTTGAAAATGAATCAAAAACAACAACAATAACACTAGGCCCAGATATACTGTAGAGAAAAACTCCAGCTTCAGTAGCCCACAGCCTGGGAAAACCAACATCAGAACAGTCTGAAGTCATGACTTTAATCCCACCACTTGGGAGGCAGAGGTAGAGGAGGGTAGATCTCTGAGTCTGAGGCCAGCTTGAGGGAGTTCCAGGCAAGCCAGAGCTACACAATGAGACCCTGTCTAAAACATAAGGAAATAAAATAATTTTTTAAAACTTTAAAGATTAAGTGAAGGTAGTCATGAGGCTGAATGGCTACCAGAAAAGAGAATAAATCTGCAAGGCATCCTGTTTGAATACGGCAGAATAAAGCGAGTTTGGGGGTTTTTTTGGGGGGGTGTTGTGGGGTTTTGTTGTTGTTTGTTTTGTTATTGTTTTTGTTTTGTTTCGTTTTGTTGCTTCTTCCTAAAATTAGCCAAAAAGTAGAAAGAAGGAAAGAAGGAATAAAGGAAGAAAGAGAGATAAAATTCCACTTTTGATGAACTAGCAATAATTCAAACACAAAACAAGAAAAATATGCCGGAATGCAGATTTTTGATACAGAAGGAAACAGAGGCCACCACCCACCTACAGTTACAAGTTCTCTGTGGAGAATAACAAGGTACATTTCTCCCTCACACAATGGATCCACTGACACTTCAAAGTAAAAATTACTGGCCACTTCAACTGAGGCCCACAGGGAAATTATCTGATCCAGATCTGTTTGCGGGAAGCCGAGTAGAGAAAAACAAAGAACAAATCATACAAACAGTCATGTTCACAGACAAAAGTATGTGCATATTTGTTAGGAATAGATAAGACAGTTGTGTGACTAAACCTACTACAGGCAATCTATAGTATAATCTATAGGCAAATGAAAGATAATAGCTAACGTAAGCATACAACTTTGAGACATACAAAATTCCAGCTGCCCTTCATCCCCATGAATAAGACCTTATAACATATTCACTAAGCACTGTTTGTACAAACTAAAAATTGAAACCAACCAAGTATTATGGAAAAATGAATAAATTCTATTACTCTAAGAATAAGCCTGAAACAATAAAGTACATATGTAAAACCACATGGCTTAAACTCAAAAGCATATTGTTGAACAAATGAACCGTGGAGATGGTACACACAGAATGCGGTATCTGTATAACACCAGTCAAAAGAATTACATAACATGCAATAACTGCTTAAAACGTGAGTCTAATAAATATTAGCCTCTCTGCTTGTCTTTAGAACCTAGTCACCGTATTGTAAAGAAGCATAAACTAACCCACAGCAGATAGAACTTACCAAACATCTACTTGGAAATAAAGTACTCAATCTATACCCAGCATCAACCAGCAGACAGCTGAGTAAATGAGGCTCAGGGGAGTCTGGCCTCGCCACACTCTTTCTGTTTAGTGCTGGAGAGTGAATTTAGGTTCTCATAGTACACCAGGTGGGTACTCTACCATTGAGCTGTATCCCCAGATGTCATCTTTGAATCTTCTGACCAGAACCCCAGACACTAAGGAACAAAGACAAGCTGTCCCTGCAATTCAGTTTCTTTCTTTTTTTTAAGATTTATTTATTTTATATGTATTAGTACACTGTAGCTGTACAGACGGCTGTGAGCCATCAAGTTGCTGCTGGGAATTGAAATCAGGAGGCCCC
>JADRCD010194310.1:22378-57859 GCA_019843815.1 Montemys delectorum | reverse complement strand
AAGTCTGATTTAAATTGGTATGATTTGAAACTAGAACTGATTTTATAGTTTTCCTGATCTAATTCTGAGGGTTCTGGTTCTTACTCATATAAATTGCATTTACAGTGTTCTCTTAAACAGACCATTTGCTTCATTACCTCATGCACATATGTAACTAATGCCTGCTGCTATAGTTTTGCTGGTGTGGTTATTTGCAGTTAACACTGCTTTACTACCATTTAGCAATGAGTCTCACCTAATTTTAAGGCCAAATAAAAATCACCTATCACTCAAATATGCTTTCAACCACCACACTAGCTTATGAATGATGCTGTTTTTAAGCAAACTCTCACCTAGTATAGTTGTTCTTCGATTATTTATTTTCATTTATCTTCTAGTGCATGCTTGTTCTATGTGGCCTAGAAAAAATACTTATAATTTCTTTATATTATTTACCATTCGTGATGGCTACTCTTTGTTATCATGTTGACTACATCTGGAATTAGCTAAAATCCAAAAATGTAGGACACACCAAGAAAAACTTTTGCTTAACTTGAAGTAAGAAGATCCACTTTAGTCTGAATTTTTGAAGTAGGAAAAGCACCTTTAATCCAAATGTTTGGGTATGGGAACAGACACTCCTTTAAACCACATCTTCAGACAAGAAGATAAACCTTGAATCCCAACTAGCCTGGGAAAACCCATCTATAACCGAGCCCACATCTTCTGCAGGAAGCCTACATGAGGACATGAAAGAAGAAAACTTCTCTTTGCCTACTTTTTTTTTTTTTGGCCAGGTCAGCAAATCCATTATTTCACTGGTATTAGAACCTACCTTTTGGGAATCCTGTGTATATTAAAGACTAGCCTAAACAGTCCTATGGATTGAACATCTGCTGGATTCTTGGACTTTTTCATCACAGCCAGTCATTGTTGGATTAGCTAGACTGAAGTCTATCATTCTAGTAAATCCCCTCCTATATTGGTAAATAGAAAGTTCCATTCTATAAGTTCTTCTACTTAAGGGAACATTGACTATACAGATTTTGGGTGTGTGTGTGTGTGTGTGTGTGTGTGTGTGTGTGTGTGTGTGTATCTTTAAATATCTGGCATAGACTTTTCTTTTTTATGTTATTTCAGTGGGATTTTTTGTTCCTTTCTTTTTAATTGTATATTTTATTTATTTACATTTCAAATGTTATCCCCTTTTCTGGTTTCCCCTCTGCAAACCCCCTATCCCATTCCCCTCTTACCCTGCTTCTATGAAGGTGCTCCCCCACCCACCCACCTACCCACTGTGGCCTTGCTGCCCTAGAATTACTCTACACTGGGTCATCAAGCCTTCACAGTACCAAGGGCCTCCCCTCTCATTGATGCCAGATAAGGCTCCTTCAACTCCTTCAGTTCTTCCCCTAACTCCTCCCTTGGGGTCCCTGTGCTCAGTCAGATGGTTGGCTGGGAGCATCCACATCTGTACTGGTCAAGATCTGGCAGAGACTCTCAGGAGACAGCTGTATCAGACTCCTGTCAGCAAGCACTTCTTGGCATCAGCAACAGTGTCTGGGTTTGGTGTGTCTGCATGTGGGGTGGATCCTCAGGTAAGGCAGTCTCTGGATGGTCTTTCTTTCAGTTTCTGCTCTACTCTCTGTCTCTGTATTTCCTTTATCCTGTCTTTTGTCCACCAGCAATGGGGGAGCATTCCTCTTTCTCCACATCCTCACCAGCATCTGCTGTCACCTGACTTTTTGATCTTAGCCATCTGACTGGTGTAAGGTGGAATCTCAGGGTAGTTTTAATTTGTATTTCCCTTTAGGCATGAGCAGTTCTGGGTTAAAATTTTGGAGGTGAGTGGGTGTACCCATCCCTCCACCAGGGGTCCATGCTAAACCTCTGGATAAGGTCTCAACAGATTCTCCCTCCCCTTTGTGGGGTATTTCAGCTAATGTCATCCCCATGAGGTCCTTGGAGTCTCTTGCTTTCCTAGCATCTGGGACTGTCTGGTTGCTAACCCCAGTTCCCCATCCCATATTGCTACCCAGCTCTATTCAATTTCCCTCTGTACATCTCCTTCATCTCCTCCCATATCTGATTCTTCCTCTTCCTTCCCCTCCCCATCTCCTCTTCCTCCCAAGTCTCTCCTACCCTCTATATCCATTGATTATTTTCTTCCCACTTCTAAGTAGGACTCAAGCATCCACTCTTCGGTCTTCCTTCCTCTTGAGCTTCATATGGTCCGTGAGCTGTATCATGTGTATTCCACACTCTTTGCCTAATATCCACTTACCAGTGATTACATACCATGTGTGGTCTGTTGTGACTGAGTTACCTCACTCAGGATGATATTTTATAGATACATCCATTTGCCTGTGAATTTCATGAAGTCACTGTTTTTAATAGTTAGGTAGTATTCCATTGTGTAAATGAACCACATTTTCTGTATCTATTCCTCTGTTCAAGGACATCTGGGTTGTTTCCAGCTAATGGCTATTATAAGTATGGCTACTATGAACATAATGGAGCATATGTCCTTACTATATATTGGAGCATCTTCTAGGAGGTATAGTTGGTCCTCAGGTAGTACTATATCCAATTATCTGAGGAACTGCCAGACTGATTTCGAGAGTGGTTGTACCAGCTTACAATACCACCAGCAATGAAGGAGTGTTCCTCTTTCTCCATATTCTTGCCAGCATCTGCTATCAACTGAGGTTTTTTTTTTTTTTTTTTTTTTTTTTTTTTTTTTATCTTAGTCATTCTGACGGGGATGAGGTGGTATCTCAGAGTCATTTTGATTTGCATTTCCCTGATAACTAAAGATGTTGAAATTTTCATTAGGTGTTTCTTGGCCATTCGCATTTCCTCAGTTGAGAATTTTCTGCTTAGCTCTGTTTCCAATTTTTTAATAGGGTTATTATTTCTTAGAAGTCCAACTACTTAAGTTTTTTGTATATATTGGATATTAGCCCTCTATCAGATGTAGGATTGGTAAAGATCTTTTCCCAATCTGTTGGATGCCATTTTGTCCTATTGACAATGTCCTTTGCCTTACAGAGCTTTGCAGTTTTATGAGGTCCCATTTGTCAACTCTTGCTCTTAGAACATAAGCCATTGGTGTTCTCTGTTTAGGAAGTTTTCTCCTGTGCCAATGTGTTCCAGGCTCTTCCATACATTCTCTTCTATTAGATTCAGTGTATCTGGTTTTATGTAGCAGTCCTTAATCCACTTAAACTTGAGCCTTTTACAGGGATATTCGAATGGATCAATTTGTATTCTTCTATGTATTGACTGCCAGTTGAACCAGCAACATTTGTTGAAAGTGCTGTCTTTTTTCCACTGGATGGTTTTAGCTCCTTTGTCAAAGATCAAGTGACCATAGGCGTGTGGGTTCATTTCTGGGTCAATTCTATTCTATTGCTCTACCTGCCTGTCACTGTACCAATACCATGCAGTTTATCAGTATCGCTCTGTAGTATAACTTGAGGACAGGGATGGTGATTCCCCCAGATGTTCTTTTATTGCTGATAATAGTTTTTGCTAGCCTAGGATTTTTTGTTCTTCCAAATGAATTAGAGAATTGTTCTTTCTAACTCTATAAAGAATTGAGTTGGAATTTTGATGGAGATTGCATTGAATCTGTACCTTGCTTTCTGCAAGATGGTCTTTATGGTTTTGGTATCAGCATAACTATGGCTTTGTAGAATGAATTGGATAGTGTTCCTTCTGTTTCTATTTTGTGAAATAGTTTGAAAAATATTGGTATTAGGTCTTCTTTGAGGGTGTGATAGAATTCTGCACTAAACTGCCCTGGTCCTGGACTTTTTTGGGTTGGAAGACTTTTAGTACCTGCTTCTATTTCTTTAGGGGTTAATGGGACTGTTTAGGTAAGACTCTGGAACCTTAGCTTACCGGAGATGCCCTGAGTGAATCATGTGGAGCCTGATAGATGCAAAAAGCAAGTGGATTTTTAATGTTCCAGTGCACTGGGGCCGTCCCAGACCCTAAGGAGAGGTGATAACCCCACACAGCTTGTTCAGTGAGCTTTTACACAATTTCAGGGCAGCATCCATTAGACACAATGTGATTGGTAAAGCAGTGTGACTTTTTAAACTGATTGGTCTTCAAGGAATGAGATGGTAAAGACTTCCCTTATCTGAAACTGGGCAAAGGTCCACCCCTCAGAATGTGTTCCCACCCACAGGTTGGTTCTCACCCTGTGGTCTGAGGGTGAGTTCCACCACCTTCCCAAAGTTCCTGAGCTTATCTCATTAAGCTCTACAGAAATTCCTGGCCTCTCGGTGTTTTTCTAATATGTGGCTATTTACTTGGTTCTCACGTTTAGATGGTGCATCTGATTCTGATTTAACTTTGGTACCTAGTATTTGTCTAGAAAATTGTCCATTTCATTCAGATTTTCCAGTTGTGTTGAGTATAGGTTTTTTTAGTAGGATCTGATGCTTTTTTTTAAATTTCCTCAGTTTCTGTTGTTATATTTCCCTTTTCATTTCTCATTTTGTTAATATGGATACTGTCTCTGTGCCCTCTGGTTAGTCTGCCTAAGGGTTTATCTATAATGTTGATTTTCTTAAAGAACCAGCTCCTGGTTTGGTTGATTCTTTGTGTAGTTCTTTTTGGTTCTATTTGGTTGATTTCAGCCCTGCATCTGATTATTTCCTGCCTGTTACTACTTTTGGGTGTATTTGCTTTATTTGGTTGTAGAGCTTTCAGGTGTGCTATTAAACTGCTAGTGTATTCTCTCTCCAGTTTCTTTGTGGAGGCACTCAGAGCAATGAGTTTTCCTCTTATTACTGCTTTCATTGTGTCCCAAAAGGGTATGATGTGCCTTCATTTTCATTAAATTCTAAAATGTCTTTAATTTCTTTCTTTATTTCTTCCTTGACCAATTTGTCATTGAGTAGGGTGATGTTCAGCTTCCACGTATGTGGGCTCTTGGGTTTTTTTGTTGTTGTTGTTATTGAACACCAGCCTTAGTCTGTGGTGATCTGATAGAATACATGGGATTATTTCAACCTTTTTGTATCTGTTGAGGCCTGTTTTGTGACCAATTATATGGTCAGTTTTGGAGATGGTACCTTGAGGTGCTGAGAAGAAGCTATATTCTTTTGATTTAGGATAAAATGTCCTATAAATATGTTCAACTTTTGGCTGAAAGTTGATTTTATTCAATATTCGAATGGCTGTTTCAGCTTTTTTCTTGGGACCTTTTGCTTGGACTTTTTTTCCAACCTTTTACTATGAGGTAGTGTCAGTCTTTGTCACTGAGGTGCATTTTCTGTGTCTTTTTATTGGGGGAATTGAGTCCATTGATGTTAATAGATATTAAAGAATTATGATTGTTGCTTCCTGTTATTTTTGTTGTTAGAGGTGGAATTATGTTTGTGTGGGCATCTTCTTTTGGGTTTCTTGAAAGAACATTACTTTCTTGCTATTTCTAGGTTGTTGTTTCCCTCCTTGTCTTGAAATTTTCCCTCTATTGTCCTTTGTAGTGCTGGATAAGTGGAAAAATATTGTGTAAATTTGGTTTTGTCATGGAATATCTTGGTTTCTCTATCTATGTTTAATTGAGAGATTTGCTGCATATAGTAGCCTGCACTGATTCTCTTAGGGTCTGTATGACATCTGACTGGGATTTTCTAGCTTTCATAGTCTGTGATGAGAAGTCTTGTAATTCTGATAGTCCTGCCTTTATGTGTTACTTGACTTTTTCCCTTACTGCTCTTAATATTCTTTCATTGTTTTGTACATTTGATGTTTTGACCATTATGTGATGGAAAGAACTTCTTTTCTGGTCCAATCTATTTGGAGTTCAATAGGTTTCTTTATGTCTATGGGCATCACTTTCTTTAAGTTAGAGAAGTTTTCTTATATAATTTTGTTGAAGATATTTAAATTAGAAATCTTTGCTCTCTTCTATACCTATTATCTTTATTGTATCCTGGATTTCCTGGATGTTTTGGGTTAGGAGCTTTTTGCATTTTGCATTTTCTGTACTGATGTGTCAGAATTTTTATGGTATTTTCTGCATCTTTGATTCTCTCTTCTATCTCTTATATTCTGTTGGTGACTCTTGCTTCTATGACTCCTGATCTCTTTCCTAGGTTTTCTTTCTCCAGGGTTGTATCCCTTTGTGATTTATTTATTGTTTCTATTTCCATTTTTAGATCTCAGATGGTTTTGTTCAATCCCTTCATCTGTTTGGTTGTGTTTTCCTGTAATTCTTTAAGGGATTTTTGTGTTTCCTCTTTAAGGACTTCTACCTATATACCTGCATTGGCTTGTATCTCTTTAAGGGAGCTATTTATGCTCTTTTAAAAGTCTTCCATCATCATCATCATGAGATGTGATTTTTTAAGTCAAAGTCTTGCTATTCTGGTGCGTTGGGGTATTCAGGGCTCACTGTGGTGGGAGAACTGGGTTCCAATGATGCCAAATAGCCTTGGTTTCTGTTGCTTATGTTCTTGCCCTTGCCTCTCAACAACTGGTTATCTCTTGTGTTAGCTGGTCTTGCTGTCTCTGACTGTGACTTGTCCCTCCTGTAAGCCTATGTGTCAGTACTCCTGGGAAACCAGTTCTCTCTGGGAGGAATTTGGATATGGAGACCTGTGGCACAGTGTCAGCTCCTGGGCACAGAAGGAAACTGGAAAGATCCTTTCCTCTTCTGTTCCTTGGTTCCTCTGTCCTGATAGCTCTGGGTAGGTCCATCTTGGGCCAGGAATTTGAGCAGAAGTAATGGTCTCATCTGTGCTCTTAAGTATGTCAGCACTCTTCGGAGAACTGCATTCTCCTAGCAAGACCTGGGTATGGAGACCTGTGATCTCTGGAGTGTCAGCACTGCTGGGAGACCTACTTTCATACCTGCAGGATCTAGGTATGAAGAGTTTGGCACAGGGTCAGCTCCAAGTACAGATGGATATCAGAAGGATCCTGTCATAGGCTACTCACTGGTTCCAGAGTACTGATGGGTGTGCCTGGGTCCCTCTTGGGCTAGGAATTTGAGCAGAAGTGCTCACCTGTGCTCTCAGGTGTGTCAGCATTCTTGAGAGAACAGCTCACTCCTGTTGGGACCTGGTATGGCAAGCTGTAGCACAGGGTCAGCTCCAGGGTACAGTTGGAAACTGGAAGCATCCTGTGATATAGGCTTTTCAATTCACCAACACCTAATATTTTTAAAGCCTCTCCAGTTAGTGAAGCCTCTCCTAGATCTCAAAAAATACTGATAGCCCATGATATGAACTATATTACAAATTTAATGAAATATATGCATTTGATTATTCTGATTCACCAATTCTAGCAGCAATGCATTTGGTGACCCTATATATTAAACCTTTGCAGTTTGTAGAAAAATAAGGAAAATTATGATACTTGTTGGTTGCTCTTAGCATCTATGATTAAACTGACAAAGAATAGAAAATTACCCTGTGATAAACTTATTAAAACTTCTAGTGTCTCAGAATATGGTAAGTGACAACAGTGAAATTAAATAAAATCATTGACTGGGGCCAGATGTGCATAAACAGTTTGATAGTTACTAAATGTGTACCACAAAGGGCTTTAACAGGTGTGAGCATATAGCAAACACAGTTTCAAGCATGACAATCATGGCACTGAAAGAGTTTTTTCCCCTCACCTTTCCCTTTCCCTTGCTAAAAACCATTAGTTTACATTCCGAAAGCTAACCCCCAAGGTCCATGCCTTTATTTGTCCACTGACTCATTCCTAGGACAAAACACCAAGGTCCAAAAATCAAAATTCACTATTTGGCTAACATGCCCAGAATTTACCAACTCACCCTATTAAAACTCCACATTTTTCTCCTTCAAAAATCACCTGCTGCTTGCTGCTTGCTTGCTTGCTTGCTCTGTGCCTTGGCAGCACCCCCTCCACCAAAACCTTCTTGCCTCCTCAAGTTAATAAATCTTCTTTCTACTGAGAATTTGGTATCTGGATATCTCCTCTACCAAGTTTGAGGAGGATACCCCTTGTTTACACTGAAAAATATTTCCCCAAGAAGCCACAGAGTTCAAGTTGCTGAAAATCAAATTGAAGCCCTCATTACAAAGTTGGCTAAATTACAGCAAAAATCCCTGCATTTGGGATTACTGGCAGTTAAAATAAAAGCATTACTTGATAAAGAATAGGATCTTGTAACTAGGAATTGGGGTGTGTCTGAGGACTCTATTTAAACTGAGAACTTTAAACCCTCAGATTCTCATATGTTTATCTTAGAAGCAGTACCCTCAGCAACACTCAATGAAAGATGAAATGAAATAATGAAATTCAGCCTTTTTCAGCTTTGACTGAGAAAACCAATCCTTAATTGTCCACTAAAATAGCAATATACCTTTACAATTTTACCCAAGGATGTATTAACTTTGCAGCCCAACGTCATAATTTAGTTAGAAGGAATCTTGATCCTCTCTCTCCCACAAACTAAAATATTGGTGTCCTATATTGATGCCATTATATTGATTGGACCAAGTGAGCAGGAGGTAGTAACCAACAACCATTTTGAACTCATTGATAATACACATGCACATCAGAATATTGGAGTTGCACCTTGCTGCTTAAGATTAAAGTCTACCATGTCTGGATAGTTCCTTCAACTTGGAACAAAATTGATGACTCCCTATTATCAGGACTTTTTCTTCTCTGCCTGAACTGGGATATCTGACCTTTAATCTTTTGCCTGAGGAATGTCACATAATCCTTGGTAAACCTATAAGTTCAACTTCGTTCTTCCCTGCCAAACACCTTCCCAGCAAGTACCTGAAGTTCCTGGAATACTTCTCTGTGCAAATGAGGCATGCACAGTACTTTAAACTCCAGCCAATGATTTTACATTCACCCAGAAAACTTCTCACTCTCCAAGGTTAATTTATAGCACTTGGTCACCCCAAATAAAGTATATGGATACAAGCCCACCCAAAATAAAGTTATGTGCACCCTCTGTTTCACTGAAGATTGTCTAAGAGAGCTGTTTCATTGAGTATCATCTAAAAAAGTAGTAACACTAAAATTCTCAGAGAAGGCCTTCTCCCCTTCCCCACTGCTGCCACTCACTCCCAGCCAGACTTGTATCCTACAGACCTGAGCCATTCTAGACTCTGTTTCATCCTTCCAGCCTTGTATGTAGCAATGTCCAGACACTCTATGTGAGGAAACAGAAGACTTTGAATCACATCTGGTCCCCAACACACATACTGATGGGAAATAAATCCATCCAAATTTAAAAGACCTCAGCAGTCTACTCCTGTAGGAAATTGACTCCACCTAGGTCATTAAGGTCCAACCGTGGTAAGCACTTATAGTCCATTTAGCCTGCTCAAGGCTGAGGGAAGGGCACAATTCCCACTTTTTTGTTTTTTAAAGATGAGGAGTTATCAGTAGCTGGATGGGGGCACAAGATTTACTTGTTTTCCATAATTCTGTCTAGGGTATAGAGTGGATAGGTGAACATGCCTGTCTTAGGTCTGTGTCCATATTGTTCATTTTTACCTGTATATATGTCATGGACTGCATACATAGCTTTTTGATGTATGTGTCTGGCCTAGGTTGATAGAGGCTCAAGAATACAGTTACCCATCTCTGGCCACTGACCTTCAAAAACACACTTTTTTCCATTCAGACCAAACCCATGAAGGACATATGAATAGGCACTCAATGCATTTCTTCATAGTGATGAATAAACTGTCATGGTGAATAGCTGAGCTTGCTGAAAACAATCCTGTGTGAAGGCAACCAATCTGCTTAAGATACAAGGTCCAAAAGTTAAAAGCAAAAAGATTATAATTAGAAACTAAAGTAGTCTGCAGGGATGTTCCAGGTATTTAATTCAGCTGCTAATTGACAAAGATCAAACACAAAGTCTGACCACCAGGTACATGGGGAGTGGCTACACACATCTTATATATTTAGACCAAACAAAATTTTCTTATCCTTTCTAGCTGTAATTTCAAGAGAAAAAATACCTTGTCACAAGCAAAATTCTTCAGAGACCAGTAATGCATGCAGAGATACTACTTCTAAGGAAAGGGGTAAATTATTTTCCCTAGGCTCTCTCACCACCAAGAAAGAAGCACAGAGTTTACTTGGCATATGTGGGTTCTGGAAGCAACATATTCTTCACTTGCACATACCAAGCGACTTTGAAAGCTGCTAAGTTTGTGTAGTGTCTGGAACAGGAGAAATTCCTTCAACAAGTCTAGGCTGCTGTGCAAGCAGTTCCACATCTTGAACCATATGATCCAGTAGACCTGATAGTACTTGAGGTGGCAGTGGCAGGTAGAGATGCACTCTGGAGGCTTTGTACAGCCTCTATAGGTGAATCGCATAGGAGATCTTTGGAATTTTGGAGCAACCTTCTACCATCATCTTCAGAAAACTTCTTTTGAAGGAGAGCTCTTGGCCTGCTATTGGGCATAGTGGAAACTGAACATTTGACAATTGCCCACCAACTTACCATTGACATGAGTGGCCTATCACAAGCTGGGTGTTATCTGACCTACCAAGCCACAAAGTAGGACATGCACAATAGCCATCAATTATCAAATGGAAGTATATATGTGATCAGGCCCAAGAAAGTTCTGAAGGCACAAGCAAATTACATGAAGAAGTTACCCAAAAGTCTATATTTTCTATCCATGTTACAATTCTATATGCTATCAGGTAAACAGTACTAGCCTCATATTACTGTGATCAGTTGACTTAGGAAGGGAAGACTAGATCCTGGATTATTAATGGTTCTAACATTATGCTGGCATCATCCAGAAGTAGAAAGTTGCAGAATTATAAACTCTTCCTGGGACAACCATGAAAGAAAACTGAATATCTTAACAGTAGGAAGAACTTCTGGCAGTACCTATAGTCAAACATTTTGTTTGGCAGGAGAAATGGCCAGATTTTCAATTTTTCACTGATTCATGGGGTTTAGCCAATGGTCAGAGACTTGAAAAGAGCATCATTAGAAAATTGATGTGAAAAACATCTGATGAATAACTATATGGATATATCTCTCTCTATGGTCAAAGGATAAGATACTGTATCACAAGTAAATGCTCATTAAAGATTACTTCAGCTGAGAAGGAGCTCAATAACAAATAAATAAAATAAATAAAAATAACAAATAAAATAGTATTCTTACTGTCAGCCTCTTTCCTAGAAATTTGTGCCGTTGCCCAATGGGTCTGTGAACAAAGTGTCTATGGTGTCAGAGATGGGGGTTTGACAACACTTTTCAAGGCTGATCTGGAGACAGCTGCTGCTTAGCAACAGATCTGCCAATAACAGAGACTAACATTGAGCTGCATATATAGCACCATTCCCTTAGGTGATCAGCAAGTAACCTAGTGGCAAGTAGACTACATTGGACTACTTCTTCCTTGTAAAGGACAGCACTTTGTACTTACTGGAGTAGATACTTACTCTGGTTATGGATTTGCCCTTCCTATTATGTAATGTTTTTACCAAACCATGGTACTCCACACAGTATTGCTTCTGACCAAGAAACTTACACCAAAATCAGAGAAGTATTACCTTAATTATGGAAATCAATCACCTTCCATGTCCCCCATCCTAAATCAAATTACATAATATCAAGTTGGAATAGCCTTTTGAAGATGTACTATAAAACCAATTAGAAGGCAACTACCTGGAATGCTGGGACAATAGTTCTCCAGAAAGAAGAATATGCTTTGAGTCAGCATCCAATATATGGTAGGGTTTCTCCCAAGGATAGTTAACTAAAAGTGCAAGATTCAAGGGGTAGAAAAGAGAATATTTCTACTTGCTTTATTCCTAGGGACCCACTAGGAAAGCTTTTACTTTCTGTTCCCATGCCCTTAAATTCTGCTGTCCTATAAGCTTCTTTCAGAGTGAGGAGTGCTTATTCCAAGAACCACAACAAAAATGTCATTAAACTGGAAGCTGAGATTTCTGCCTGGCCACTCTGGCCTTTTGGCACCCTTAAACAAACAGGATAAGAAAGACATAACAGTGTTACGCAGGGTGATTGATCCAGATTTCCAGGATGAATTCTGATTGCTTCTCCACAAGGGAAGTAAGAAAGATTATGTCTGAAGTACAGGAGATTATTTAGGACATCTCTTTGCCCTACCATGTCTTATGGTTAAAGTTAATGGGAAACAGTAATAGCATAATCCAAGCAGGAAAAAGAACACAGATTTGTCAGGAATGAAGGTTAAGAGTCACTCCTTCAGGAAAAGAAACAAGACTTGTTTAGATACTTCTGACAGTAGAGAAAATACAGAATGGGTTGCAGAGGAAGGTAGGTATAAATAGCAGCTGAGGCAAAATGACCAGTTATAGAAAAGAAGATTATAGCTGACATGAGTATTTCAGCCCTATTTTATTAAGAATGTATTTGCACAGAAGATTAGGGTTCAGGATTTTCCCCACAAACCACACAAACACTGATCTCAGTCAGACAAGGATAGTTTATTGAACACACACCTGAAGACTGATCAACCAGGGCAATAGCTAAGAGCAGTACACTGGACATTTCTCAACTTATAAAGGCTAAAACTGCAAACACACACACACGCACACACACACACACACACACACACACACACAATGAGCTCATACACGGGTTCTGGAAGTACCCCCCAATGGTCAGCCCTAACTCAAGCCATTTTAAAGTAACAGTTTATATTGACTTTTAATTTGATGGGTCCTAAGTGAAGCTTATGGTTGTGGAATTTAATAGGATTAAAAAACCTCATACATAACATATCATGATATGTGGTCAGCACAACCCTGCTCTAAATCAAGTTATTTTTCTGCATCAATGACTGGCAGGCATATTTCAGCAACAATATGAAACAGCTGGCAGGCAAGGAACAAGTGCTAGCAATGCTAGGGAAACCATAGGTAGCAATATTAATAAATAAATTCTCATCTGTAGTTTTAATCAAAGCCCATGAGAATTGTGCTGGAGCATAGAACTCAGCAGCTCGAGGCAACACAAACTATAAAACCAGTCTCCAGAGTCTTTCAGCAGTCTGATTTCTATGTGTCCTACAGGTGTTGTCTGATAACCCATGCCTGGTCTGGATCCTTATGGTCCAGGAAGCAAGCTTCAGATGAAAGTGATGAATCCAGGATTGGATCCCATCTACTTTCACAGCCATCAAGGTGGGAAGGCTAACAAAGTGGGCGACTTTTCAATGTGGGTCCCCCGGGGGGGTGCCCCTTTTTGACTTAGCATTTCACCCTGTTAGGTGGGAAAATAAACAACATACTCTCTTCTGTAACTACTTCCAGCTCACAATAGGACATTGTCATGGGGGCCCAAGAAGACTGAAATGCTAGCTCAAGGGTATGCAATGTGGGCAATTATCAGAAGCATATGATTGGCTGATCCAGCTGAAAGATAGAGAGTAATTACATCAGTTGGACTCACTAATATCAGCTATCAAGTAAAAAGCTCAGCAGCTTACAGTCCACAGATGATCCCTGGACATAGTTGGTCAGCCAGGTAACAATCTGTTGAGGTGAGTAAAGACTAAGGACAGAAGTTAAAATTGTCTAGTAATTGGGGAAGTTAAGACCAAGGAAAAAGTCTTATTTCCAAGAACAGGTGGGTGTACATATAAGGAGTCCATTTGACCTTCGGCAGGTAGATCCAAATCTTATGACCTTTTGATTCCCTGAAGCTTATATAAATTTTAGTTTCCAAAAGATATAAATTTTAGTTTACAAAAGGATGTACATTGTATTAAAATCCGTATTTTAGAAAAAGTAGTAAATAGGTGTCTATAAGACAACAGGAATAGACTCATGCCTTTGAGACATAGTAAAAGTTATAGCTTTGGGCTAAAAAGCATGACTCTCCTCTTCTCATTCCAGAAGGCTAGATTTGCATGGTAAGAAGAATCGTTAAGTCTATATTCAGAAAAAAAAACAAAGGGAACTTAAAATCTTAAGGTTGTGATTGAATTGAAAGCAGCCAATGCTCCACTAGCTTATCAAAACTCCATTGATCAGTGTTAAAATTCTGATGTTTGAAAAATTAGTATCTGTCTCGAAAAACCAAAAAAAAGAAAGAAAGAAAAATTAGTATAACAGTAACATGGGGAAATATGAAAGTTCCCATTTTTATATATCTTAAATCACTTTCTTATACCTCTATAAGTTGCCTTTATATATGCTACAGCATCTTCTTAAACTTTTCAATCTTAAACACCATCTTAGATTTTCCATATTTATAACTTACAATTACTAATTTCAAATACTTCTATCTGAACCATTTTTAATTCTAAATCATTTTACTATCAATATCTAAGTTTCTTTTATGTCCTCTAACCTTCATCACTTATATTTATCAATCTCAAACATTTTTCTGGACCCTCAAGCAGTTTTTAGATCCCCTGACCTTAAATAATTTTTACATTTTACATTTTTCAATCTGACTATTTACTATGAAATATGGGCAGTTGATTATTAAGAGCAGCCATTTAATATGAAGCCTGTAAGCAAGGCAAACCTGTTTGCCCTTTTAAATAAGATACCTAGTAGTTTTAACTAACTAATGAGTTGACTAATGAACTAACACAGTGGTAGACTACCTTGACATACAGAGCTAGTTGTTTATTCTCTAGTTGTCAAGCTACAATAAGCTTAAACATCAATGTGATCAAAGACCTGAGAGGAATAAGTTGTAATCTAGATGGCCTATTTGTCAACTAAAATGAAAAAGACTAATCTATATTTTATTACCTAGACAGTTGTTGTCCCAGGCCCCTGTCGTCTCCATGGCACTCAGGGCAGAGGAGGTCTTTTGCCATCAAGCCCAGAAGATGAAGAGGCTTTTTCTGTGGAAGATGAAAATGGAAGAGACTGACTTCACCTTGTCTTAGGAACACATGGCAATCAATTCTCCAGTTGTCCTCTATTTGTCCACAGTTCAAGCCAAGCCCTGACAGCAGGTGAGACATTGGGAAAGTTATGCTCAGTAGTGATCATACCACAGTTCAAGTGGTACCCTTTGTGGTTGTGCCCATATCTTTTTTGAGACCTTGTGGGGTTACTGTTAGGATTTGGGAGTCTCTGTCTGTAATGGAAAGTTTAAACATATTAAATTCTATATCAAGAGATCTCTGACAGGTGTGAGAGCTGCTCCTACCTAACATATCTGAGTTAAACAATCATGGTCTATTTTGAGTTATCTGTTCTAAACTGTACCTTATAAACATAAAACCAGAGACTAAATAAAGCTTAATTTTTATAATTAAGTGCATCAGTACTGGGCAGGACTTCAAGTATATTTCTGAACACATTAAAGGATTTGATTACTCTTAAAGTTACTATCAATCCCTGTTAGGTTTGAGTCTTATATCTCCCAGTTTTGAACTGAAACTTTCCTAGTATTAAAATAAACCTTTTTAAACCCATAAGCATACTCCATAAAGAGACTAGGAACATGTTTGACATTTATATGCTATATCATTGTAGAACATAACAGTTTCTCATATGCTTGGTTATAAGATGAAGCCAGTGTCAGAACAGGAAAGAATTAACAACTTGAGGAAAATTACAAGGACCTTGGCTGAGGGCTGTTATTACAAAGTAGCTTTAAGAAGTGGGGGGAAGGAGACCATTTGGCTGAAAGGAGGGGCCTGCTTAAGCAAACTGAAAGGAAAGGAGATGGATTCAAAAGCCAGATTTTTAAACTTTTTAATATTGTAAAAAAAATTATTAATTTTTATTCGTGGTATTAGTACCATAATTTACAGAACAATATACCTGATATAATGAAAAGAAAAAGAAAAGGCCATATCAGATAAAAAAAATAAATTCCTCAGGAATGTATATTCACACTGCATTTATCTTTTATTAACTTTTTATGAAAAGTTTCTGTTATCATATTCATTATTTCCAAAATCAGATGCATACCTATAATAGTGACTGCCTGAGCTTTTCCTATCATAATTGTCCCCCTTCATGGTTCCTAATTTGATTGCTGTTGTCCATTATAATTGTAAAATCATTGTACTTTCACATCATTAAATTTTCTTCCTCATTATAACCATCATATAGTAATGAAGACATTATAGTAGAATTTAAAATATTTTAAAATGCCCCATAGATTTATATATTTAAATAATTTTAAAAGTTGCTTTTATAATATCAAAATAAATTACCTCCTTTAAGAGTGTAGTCAATAGACCATAACTATAATTTTTAGAAGACAAAACTAAGTTATAACAGTGTAGCCATAATTTTTAGAAGACAAAACCAATTTTTAACAGTTCAAACTGTCCAATGTCTCTAAAATCAATACAAGTGCATTATTTTCATGTTACAAAATTTGGCTGCCAGCAAGAAAAAGTCTTGTATATGAAGGCATGAAGGTGCAGCTTTCATAGCTCATTGAATAAATATTGTTTTAAATCCTATCTTTTATATGCATAATTTTTTAGAACAGAAATAGCATAAAAATATTATCTCATGCCAGGTGTTGTTGCCCAGAATGACTCTAAGAGATTTTTAACCATACCTAATAATTTGTAAACTAATAATCTATAACCAAGAGATGCAGAACATGGTAAACTTAAACATTTAAGGTCATTCAGAAACAAAGATGTAGTGACCACATATATTTATATATTTAAAACAGACAGATAAAACTTTCCTTACTTCTTCTAGCTGTAATTTCAATGGAAGAGTACCTTGTCACCTGCTAAATCCAGTTCTCATGGGCATATAGGTTAGGTGCCATCGGATTCTTTACCAGAGAGACTGAGAAGCTGCTGTTGCTCCCTTAAGAGTAGCTTGGAGCTTCTCTAGCAGTGCTAGACTTCTAGCTGCAGATGCAAGGCTTCAAGGCTAGTACCAGTTTATCAGTTTTTGTTATCCCATTTCAGCTGGGTTTTGTTCCTAAAAAGTCCTTGAAATGAATTAAAGCTAAGTCAAGGTGTAAATGCCCAGCCGATAAAGTTTTAATTATTTTTCCTCTGAATATGGAGCACAGAGCAACAATCAAGCAACTAAACAAAACTGCAGACATACACTGATTAATGTGGATAGACTGCCACACTAAGGGCAACCAATAGAGATGGGAAGGAGAGGGAAGAGACCCAGATGCCCCACCAAAGGGACACAGATATCCCAAAGAAAAGGAGTTAAAGTTTTGATAGAGGAGAGAAATGCCAAAAAAAAAAAAAAATGTAGAAGACAAATACAAACAAAGATAGTGCTACATGTTGGGCCTCTTGGATGAGAGTCCTGACCAAATCCAAGTCCAAAGGGTGGACTGTACTCTGACTCCATAGCCGAGAGGGTAATAGGGCTATCTCCTGTCTTCCAGAACCAAAAACATTCTGCCTTCAATTGAGCCATCAAAATGTATCAGAAACAAGACCAAACAAGGAAAAATCAAGACCAAAACAAATAAAAGAGCTACACAGGTACAAGAAAATTCTTATCTCCTCACAGTAGGCCCAGCAGGCTTGGTAAAATTCACTGCCAATGGCTAATTGGTGCTCGGGGGTAGGAGACTTCTTGTCCAATGAACCAACCACTGGGGTTCAGGAATCATCACACCACAAACCACATAAACACTGATCTCGGTCATACAGTGTTCCTTACTGAATATACACCTAAAGACTGATCACCATAGCAACAGCTGAAAGCTGTGTGCTGGACCTTTCTCGGGGCTAGCTTATAAAGACTAAAACTAAAAGCAAAACAAAACAAAAACCACAATGAGCTCTTATACAGGTGCTGAAAGTGCTGCCCAGTGGTCAGCCCTGATTCAAGCCATTTTAGACATAACAATTTATATTGACCTTAATTTGATATGTCCTAAGTGAAGCTTCTGGTTGTGGAATTTAACAGGATTAACAAACCTTATGCTGAACATAACACAGTTATATGGTCAGCATGACCCTGCTCTGAGTAAAGTTACTTTTGGGCATCAATGACTGGAAGGCATATTTCAGCAACAATATGAAAGAGCTGACAGGCAACTAGGACTAGCATAGCTACAGCTATGCTGGGAGGGAGGACCTCAACACAGATATTTGTGTTTTGTTTCCTCCCTTTATCATGTGATATAACATCAAGTAAGAGAATATCAATAGTTATCATATTTAAGTTTGTGATGCTAAGAATGTCTCCCAAAAGATATTGACATCTACTGTAAATTTGTGAATTATTTGTGATTGTATGTGGAATGTGTATATTATGTTTAGACAACAATACCTGAATACTATTTTTAGCTGGAATTTAATTGTAAAATAAGGAGATATGATTATATTCAAAGGAAAGGGTAGATTTGTGATGGCTATTCTTGATTATCAACTTGACAATATCTGGAATTACTTAAAGTCCAACTAAGGAATAACTGTGAGAAATTTATGCTTAATTTGAAATAGAAAGATCTATTTGTAATTGATATAATTGATGATGTAAGACATGCCTTTAATTGAGCATCTTTTGAACTGGAAAAAAAACTCCCTTTAGTCTTGATTTTTTGAGTTGGGAAAACCACCACTAACCTTGGCTATACCTTCATCTGGAAGCCTAGATAAGACCATGGAAGAAGGAAACTTGCTTTTTGCTCTTCGTCTGCTTGATATCACCTTGTGACCAAGTCTATTACTTCACTGGCATTAGGTATTTTCTTCAGAATTCCACCATATACTGAAGACCAGCTAAGACACAGCCTTGTTGACTGAGAAACTACTGGATACCTGCACTTTCTGTTCATAACCAGTCATTATCTAGACTGTAACTTGTAAGTTATTCTTATAAGTTCCACACATACATATATGTGCATACACATACATATAGACTTATTTTGTAAGTTGTGTCACTCTGGAGAACCCTAATACATCAATCATTCAGTGTTATCTCTACTCTTCACCACTGACCATATAAAGCTCACCAAATCTCCAATAAAGTGAATAAAATTTCAAATATGCACTTTAAAAACAAGACTATTTACTATGAGAGATTCACTCTAGTAGAGATTTTAATATTTCTCTGAAATTTTCACTACCTTTCATTTTTCATTACCAGTAAAAATCATAGTATGTTCCAACCTCAGAAAATAGCTATTAACCGTGTACAGGTAGCTGAGTAATGCATGGGATAGCAAGCTAATTGCATTTGTGACTTTCCTTCCTATGGTGAACAATCTGAAATTGGCCTATGCTTGACTGGTCACCCTATAGCTCTTGAAGACATGCCAGATGTGATAAGCTCTCATGTTGATAAGAAGGTGTTTACATAACAGTAGCACCTTTGTGATGACTTTTGGGGACATCAGAGACCCTGGCTCCAGGGAGGAGTCCATCTCAAGTAATATTGGCTGCTATGCATAATGACTGCACATTCCCAAACTATACCATATATGCTTTTAAGAGGACAGTAGTACCTCATTGTAACTTACTAAGGTGTAGTGAATAGTATATTTGGAAATGGCATGATGGATTTTAAAGTACTAAAGTCAGTTCCAATATAAACCCAATGATTTTCTAAAAATTAAATAGCTAGTTTTCTATTTATATGAGTCATTTTAGGAAGACTTAAGAGATTTGGTTTAATTTTCTTAATTGACTTTGTACAGCAAATGTGTATAAGTGGTTATATGGAGTATTTTTTTAAACTTGAAAATCACAAAAGAAAAAAGAAAAACTCAGGTGTTTGATGCCTTCATTAACCACAATAGATTCTAGAAAAGTCTTAAAATTTTGTTTTGCTAGTAAAACTCAACTAATAAATAGACGTAAAATTAGTGCATAAATACTATCATATTCTTTTTTAAAATATATGATGACTACCAATGATTTCTAACACACCTTTCTGCTTTCAAATACTGTCTACAAATTTCAAAGGGAAACTCCCTGCAGTATAAAAGTAAGATTATATATACTGATATCTTAATTGCATCTCTTGGAATTAGGGTCATTTACAAGTGAAGTCTTGGGTCCCTTGCTATTTTATTATGTACTGAGAAAGCTTCTAGGTACAAACTACACTGATGGAGAATTATACAATCAAAATATAAGTATGTCTGGAAAGAAGATGTCAGCCATTCACAACACCAAAGAGCTTGATTCCTTAAAAGTAGGAGATTATTTGAATAGCTCGAAAACTCAGGTACTAAAACCATAAAACTAAAGATTCCTTGAACTTACCATAATATATTAGAGTATACCTGGCTTATTTTCTCATCCTTCCTCCCAACTTAATTGAATTCTATTGGAAAACAGAAATTACAACAAATTGCTTCTCCTATTGATTAGATTTATTGTATGAGTCAAGAATAAGCCAGAAGAGATAACAACAAAAACTAGTTTTTACTTGACTATATTATAACTGAACACAATCGGAAAGCTATCGAATACATTATACATATCAATGTAGATCCCAAAAAGTTACATAAGATCTAGTTTAAATAAAATAAACATTAAAGAAGAAACAAACTTTTATGTACATATTACCTATATTCTAATCTAACAGACCTATATGATGAGAGAAGACATAGATGTGGATTAGAAAACTTTCAGTGAACATATGTAGACCCATAGCAAGCTGAGAAGTTCTTAGAAATGAAGACCTTGCATTCATCCACATAGCTTTGGCAGGGCCCTCAAAACTTAGCATGCTTAAAATGAATCATATAGAGAGATTTGCAAGGCAAATATGTTTTGTCCCATTCAAAACCTTTACATAGTAAATAGTGAGCCACATATTTAATAAGTTCTTATTTAAAAAAAAAAGTAAAAACATGATTATCTACATTTTGACTTTTCAGTAACTAAGAGTTATGAAAAAGAGCCAGGGCCAGGTAGGTAGTGGTAGTGGTGCACACATCTAGTCCCAGAAGTTGGGAGGCAGAGGCAGGTGAATCTCAGTTTGAGACCAGCCTGGACTAGGACTACACAGAAAAA
The DNA here is from genome assembly GCA_019843815.1 of Montemys delectorum. Taxonomy (NCBI): domain Eukaryota; kingdom Metazoa; phylum Chordata; class Mammalia; order Rodentia; family Muridae; genus Montemys; species Montemys delectorum. The sequence continues at coordinate 36,944 of JADRCD010194310.1, read as the reverse complement.
CCCTACCTCAGTGGGGGTAGAAAGGGGAACAAAAGACAAGGAGTTATCAAAATGAAAGGGAGGTAGAGAAGCTGTTATTTTTACTTCTAACTGCCAACTTCCTGTAATATACAGCAAAGGCTGGTTTTTTTCTTTATTTTTTTGTAAAGTGATGTCTAATCATTTGTAAAGACAAACAAAACACAAGGCCAAGCACAAGAAAAATCACTGTCCCGTATTTACTGCCTATTAGCAGGTTTTGTTTGTGTATTGCATATTTTCTAGTACTTCTTGCCACAATAGTCCATTATTTTGATGCCTTTAATTGGATGTGTTCTCATCACACCTCTCTATGTTTTCTGAGATCAAATGAAAGACATATAACCAAGAAATATCTAATAGAACTTAAAAATACAGCCTAAAAATAGCTGCATAATTTTCAAGACTCACAGTTTTGACTATTTTTTGAAAATATGAAACTCACAAACATTTGTCACAAGAATAAGAGAATGAAAATAAATCACAGACAATCCTCCTACACCTACATTAAAGAGCTGCAACACCCACAATAAAGCAACTGCTACTTTTTTGTATGAAGAAATGTTCAAAGACACTCTTTGATCAGAAGTTTTGGAAGGCAGTATCTGAGATAAAAGATAAAATAGAAAATTGCAATGAGCTTATGTATGTTACTACATTCTTAGCTGAGATTCTCCTTAGGGATTAACTAATGCTGCTCTGTTCTCAGCATGTAAGCAACAGCACTTGAGGGTTGGTAAGCATCCTAAAAGTTTGCCTTAGCTTTCTCATTTCCCAAAGCAATCATTATAACCAACTATAACTGGAAGTTTCACCATTCTATGGTTTGAATATTTTAAATAAAGTTCATAGATAAGCATACTAATCAAAAACATAATGATTACAAATAGCAATGCTTGCTTGATAGCAGAAATCAGAAAAATAAAAATAAAAGGATAATAGTATGCCCCAAGATGTAAGTTCTCTGAGGAACTAAATAGACACCTTGTGTTATAGGAACATTCTTGACTTTCTATAAATGTTAAGTAAGGCCTAAATGTATTAGAGCAAATATTCCTATTTCTTTGTGATAATATTCTTATGCTTTAGACCTTTGAGTCTTTCATAAATGCTTACTGTTTCTGTTACATCTGTTGCCACTAGTCACCTTTTTCTGGAAAAACTATTCATCACTAAATTAGATGACCTCAGAGAAGATCCAATCACTACATTTTGTTCATTTTTTGACACAATATTAGTACTGAGTTAACAATGTTCAAGCATCTCAAGATAAAATTTCAACAAATGTCCTACGGAGCAGTTGAAGAATAAGGTGTACTCCCACCATTGCTGCTCCATTAGGAAGATATCCTCTATCTCCTCAGAGGCCACATCTACTAGATCAGATATTCCCTGGCCAGTGGTCCTGCCCCACCCTCTAGGCTTCCGTCAGAAAACACCCTTGTTCAATCATAAGCCTGTCTCCCAGAAGAAAACAGGTTCCCTCTAGCAAAAATTTCTGCCCAACCACAGTCCACATCTGCCAGAAAACCAGATAGGAATGCTGCCCACAGATATCTAATTTCCTGCTTGCTTGGGCAGACACCCCTTACTCAGGTACAGTCCATACCAGCTAGAAGACCAAATAGACCATTCACCCTATCCCCCATTCCCCCTTATCTACTTATCAACATATCTTAGTCCCAAAATCAGAAGGATAGTCCTTGCTGGACTAGAGGCCATAAAGGTCCCAAAACTCCTGCCTCTAAACCCATGCAGAGATTTCCTGATGATTCAAAAACCAAGCAGCCCACCACAAGTTCTTCCCCTAACTGAGGCAGAGACTCCACTGCTTGGCAAGAGAATTTGAGTGCTACAGTAGTTCATAACACAATTTTGGTGGACACTATACACTCAACCACGAAGATTAGGGGAAACAAAACCCAAAAAAAACATAATAACAAAGGCAATCTAAGAAATCAGTACCTAGACATATAATTACCACAAACTTAGATGCCTAAATGCCAGCATAAGAACATAGTCAACAACATCTAGGAAAATATATCACTACAAGAGTCCAGTAATCATCTTCAGCAAGTCCTAAATATTCCAACACAACTGAAACATAAGTAAAAGATCTGAAGACAAGATAATAAAGATCATTCAAGTAGAAGTGAATACACCCTTTTAAAAAAAACCTAGGAAAAGATCAAAAAGAGAAAAAAAATTGGAAGAAATGAATGAATTCCTTAAAGAACAAGAAAACCATTTAAAAAAAGGTTAAAGGAAACAAACACAAGTGTTCAAGACCTGAAACTAAAAATAGAAGCAAAAAAGAAAACACAAAATGAGGAAATTCTGGAAATGGAAAATCTAGGTAAGCAAACAGGAACTACAGACCTAATTGAAACAAGAGTTGGGAATAGAATCTCAGGTACTAGTGATATGATGGAAAAAATAAATATATTGGTCAAGTAAAATGCTAAATCTAAAATATTCCTCATGCAAAACAGAGAACACATGGGACACTACAAAAAGACCAAACTTAATACTAATAAAAAATTAAAGAAGGAAAAGAATCCCAACTTAAATACCCAGAAAACATTTACAACAAAAATCATAGATGGAAATGTTTCTAACCTAAATAAATAGATGCCTATAAAGATATGAAAAGCACACAAAACACCAGATAGATTGGACCAGAAAAGAAAGTCGCCTCAGTATATAATAAAACACTAAACACACATAAGAAAATTAAAAGCTACAAGGGAAAATGGCCTAGTAACATGTAAGGGAAACCTATTACAATCACCCACCCCCAACTCTTTAAGTCTCAACAGAAATTCTAAAAGACAGAAGGACTGGGGCAGAACTACAAATGCTAGTTCAGACTACTATACCCAGCAAAACTTTTAATCATCATAGATAAAATGAACATTATATTCCTTGATAAAGTCAAATTTATACATTATCTCTCTACAAATTCAGCCTTACAGAATATATTAGAAAAGAAAAAACAAAAACAAAAGAAAAAACCCTCCAACACAAGGAGGTTAGCTATACCCATAGAAACACAGGAAATAAATAATTTCATACTAGGAAAACCAAAACAACAAAAGAATGAAAGAATGAAAGAGGCACACATATACAGCCCTACCACCACCACTATCAAAAACAAGAACAAAATAATATAAAATATCTTGGGTTAACCCTAACCAAGCAAGTAAAATACTTGTATGACAAAATCTTAAGTCCTTGAAGAAAGAAATTGAAGAAGAATCAGAAGATGGAAAAAACTTCCATGCTCAAGAATTAGTAGAATTTACATAGTAAAATTGTCCAGGCTACCAAAAGCAATCTATAGATTCAATGCAATGATTATTACAAGTCCAACACAATGCTTTTCAGACTTTGAAAGGACTATCCTCAAATTATTTGGAAAAAACATCCAGGATAGCTAAAACAATTTTGAACAATAAAAAAACTTCCAGAGATTTTAAACTACACTACAGAGTGATACTATGGTATTACATAAAAACAGATGTATTAATTCATGAAGTCAAGTCAAAATCCTAGCCATAAATTTACATGTCTATTGGCATCTGACTTTTTATAAAGCTAAAAATACACAGTGGAAAAAGTAAAAACGTCTTCAACAAATGGTGATTATCTAACTGGAAGTAAAAGAATACAAAATGATTAATATTTACCATTCTGCACAAAACTCAAGTTCGAGTGGATCAGAGCCTCATAATTCTAGATACACTGGACTTCTTAGAAGAGAAAGTGGGGAATAGCCTTGAATGCATTTCCACCATAGACAATTCCATAAACAGAATACTAGTAGTGTAGATACTAAGATTGACAATAAATTATTAATGAATGGGACCCCATGAAAGTGAATAGTTCTTATAAGTCAAAGGATGCCATCAATAGAACAAAAGGCAGCCTACAGAATCAGAAAAGATTTTCACCAACATCATATCTAAATAGAGAGCTATTTAGATGCAGAAGTAATATCTAAAATTCATAAAGGACTCAAGAATCTAGAAATCTACAATTCAAACAATCCAATTAAAAACTGAGGTAAACTAACTATGGAGCAGAGACTGAAGGAAGGACAATCCAGCAGATATAGCTGTCTCCTGAAAGGCTCTGACAGTACCTGACTAATACAGAAGTAGAGGCTCACAGCCATCCATTGAACTGAGTACAGGGTCCCCAATGAAGGAGTTAGAGAAAGAACCAAAGGAGCTGAGGGGCTTGCAGCCCCTTAGCATGAACAACAATATAAACTAACTAGTACCCTCAGAGCTCCCAGGGACTCAACCACCAACCAAGGAGTGAACATGGTGGGACTGATTGCTCAAGCAGCATGTGTATAGTAGAGGATTGCAAAGTCGGTCATCAATTGGAGGAGAGGCCCTTGGCCCTGTGACAGTTCTGTGCCCCAGTGTAGGGAAATGGCAGGGCCAATAAATGGGAGAGGGTGGGGTGGCAGGCATGGGGCGGGGGGAGGCAACAAGGGTTTGTTCTTGTTGTTTTTTGTTTTTTTGGAGGGGAAACTGGGAAAAGAGAAATCATATGACATGTAAATAAAGAAAATATCTAATAAAAAAGAAGAAGAAAATAGAAGAAAAACTGAAGTAAAGATATAAACAGAGATTTCTCATTAGAGGAATCTGAAATGGCTGAGAAATTCTTGTCTGGCCTCAGTGGGAGGGGATGTACTTGGTCCTATGAAGGCTTGATGCCTCCAGGGAAGAGGGATGCTAGAAGAGTAAGGTGGGAGTATATGGATGAGCATGGTTATACCCTTTTAGAGGCAAAGGGGAGGGAAATGGGGTAGGGGCTCATGGAGGGGGCCTAGAAAGGGGGACAACCTTTGAAATGTAAATAAGTAAAATAATTAATAAAATAAATTTTAAAATGTTCAACATCCTTAGCCATCACGGAAATGAAAATCAAAACTACTTTGAGATTCTATCTCAACACTTGACAAAATGGCTCATATAAATGACACAAATGACAGCTCATGCTGGTGAGGATATGGAACAAGGGTAATAGTCTTCCATTGCTGATGGACATTTGCTGATGCAAATTTGTATAGTCATTATGGAAATCATTATGGCTGTTCCTTGGAAACTTGGGGACTCACTCTACCTCAAGATTCAGCTATATATCACTCTGTACAGATCTAAGCAGTTTTGTGTGGGTAGATGTGGGGGTTGGAACAGGGGGAATCAGGTACTGTGTACAGGGATGAATGAGAGAGTACAGAGAGAGAGAATTGAAATAGGTGCGTATTTAGGGGATAATATGGAAACCTAGTGCAGTGGAAATGTCCTGGAACTCATGAGGTTGATCCTATTGACTATTCCTCATAATGGAGGATACAGAGCCTGAGCCATGTCTTCTGTAATAAGGCTAAGGTCCAAATGGTGTGACAGGGACACCAAACCAGCCACAAAATCTATGACCTACAATCTGCCCTGTCTGAAAGATGTACTGGGTTAATGGTGGCTCAGAGCTTATGGGAGTGTTAAACTAGTGACTGATCTAGCCTGAGCCTTACAGCATGAGAAGAAGCCCATGCCTGACACTGCATAGGTTGCCAGGATCCAGAAGCTAGACAGCTTAGTGACCTATGTTAGGACCAAATATGACTAACAAAAATCAATGACACTACTCCTAATTATATTCTGGTATACTCATGGGATGAGTCCCTAGCTCAATTGTCATTAGAGAGGCTTCCTCCCATAGCTAATAGAAGAAAATACAGAGACCCAGAGCCAAACATTAGGTGGAGCTCACAGAACTCCACAGAAGAGGAGGAGGAAGGATTATAGGAGGCAGAGGGGTTGAGTACATCAGAACACAGCCCACAGACTCAAATAAGCAGAGGTTATATGGACTCACTGAGTCTGAAGCAGCAACCAAAAGGTTGCAAGAGTCTGCACCAGCCTGTCTGCAAACATGCTGTGGTTTTTCCAGCTTGAAGTCGGACTACTAAAAATGGGAGTGGGTGTGTTCTCTTCCTGACTTGCCTTGTCCTGCCTTGATATGACAGTATATTCCTAGTCTTAGAGCATCTTGTTATGCTACATTTGGTTGATATCACAGGGAGACCTGCTCTTTTCTGAAGGGAAAATGAAAAGCATTGGATTTGGAGAATATTGGAAGTGGGAGGTTTGAGAAGATAGGAGGGAAGAAAGGCTGCTGTTGGGATGTAGGGCTGGAGAATTTTAGAATTAAGAAAAAAAGGAGCATTCAGTAGAAATGTATTGGTGGGAATGTATACTGTGTAACCTTTATCTGGAAGGGCATGGAAAACCTCTGTAATGAGCCAAGAATGTAGACTAGCAAGTTTCGGGAACCTGTTGGCCACAAAGGCCCTCTCCCCCAGCTAGGTCCAAGAACAAAAAGGCAGGATATGAGCCATCTGAATGATTCTAGGAAATGGTCAGCCATAAAGTGAATAACATTGACCAAACCACATTCTTGTGCATAATGAGTGTGTAGGTTGCTTTCCTTATGACCCTGACTCAACTAGGGGCTGGATCTCTTTAGAATTTTCCACTGTTCTCTTGTTATGTTTCCTTGGTAACCCCCTCATCCCCCTAGTTTGTGGTTTTTCCCTTTAAATGCCCCTTACTCCTTGTGCTCGGGGTCGAACTCCTCTGGCCTGCTAGGCTACATGTTCGACCCCAGATCTGGCTTCCCTTCCTCTCCCTGAATAAACCTCATGCTATTACATCAAGATCTGTCTGTCATGAGTTATTGGGTGGTTGCATCATCCCAAGACTTGAGTGAGGGTCTCCCCAGCTCTGGGGGTCTTTTGGGGACGTATAATTTGAAAGAAGAAAAAAATAATATAAAATATAAAAAAGAAAAATAAGGTATTCATGTATAAATTTCTCAACTGTTTTTATAGCAAAAGGAGCCACACATTTTTTTTGCTCAATCAATGCTACAACATTATACAATGTGTAATGTACAATAGTACAACATCCATATATGCCTCATTAGATGTGATTATCAATGACAAGAATGCTATGTGTAAAATCATAGATTTCTATTTGCCTACCCTCACTTGATTTCAATTCATGTCTTTTCAGCGTCCTATAAATAGTAATTTTTATATGACTCATGTAGCTATTACGCACCTCAAACCCTGATACTTTCAAAACAAGGCATATAATGACTTCTTGGATATCACAGAAAAATAACAAATGATATTAAAGAATGTTAAACCAAAGCAATGGTGGCATATGCCTTTAATCCCAGTACTCAGGAGACAGAGCTCAGCACATCTCAAGAGTTCAAGGATAGCCTGGTCTACAGAGTGAATTACAAGACAGCCAGGGGTTCACAAAGAAACCCTGTCTTGAAAAACAAAACCAGACACACACACAATGCTAAGCATGTGGTAAGGGAAATACAACTCATTTTTCCTACATTTTCATTTTTTGAAGCCACTTTCATCTTTTGAAGAGGATCCTGTAATAGCTTTCTATAGAAAATAATCTCCTTATTCCATTTTTCCTCATGTATAGTCTATTGTTCACACAGCAGCCTGAAAATTCTACTAAAATGTAAAATAGATACTGTTATCCTTTCAATATTTCATGATAGTTTTAAAAAATTTTTATTGATTCTCTCAAGTTTCATACCATTTGACCTAATCCCACTCATCCTCCCCATCCTTTTGTATCCACCCTCTGCCCTTGCAACCAAAAGAAAAAGAAAGAACAAAACAAAACATAAAAACATAATGTTGTAGAAACACAGCATGTATATCCTTTTGTCCACACATCTTTACTTGTAAGTGTTCATTGCAGTGTTTCATTGCTCTAGTTTGAGGTCTCTGGTTTACGGAACACCATCACTACAGGATCCTTACCAGAACTCCTCTCATATACCTTGTTGCCTTGTGTCATGGAAATCCTACAGCTTTAGATTTTCAGGACCTCCCATTTCAAGCACTCTAGCAGTTTATAGATGAGGTAGATGTTGGGGCGGGCCACCTCAAAGCCCTGAATCTGGACTTGGATGGTATCTTGCTTGGTCAGCATGGCAAATCTTCTACACATGAACCACCAGAGCAAGCTCTCCAGCACTGCCTGGCTAGCTGACCCAATACTGCAGTTGACAAGGGGTAGGGTCAGCTCTCTTGTTATCATATCTTCCAGGCTGGCTTACCCATATCTCCACCAGCTCTATTGTGTTGTCCTGGTGAAGAACAGGGCCCTCTTTCTAGAATGCTACAATTGGCAAGTGTTTGGGCCAGGGGTCAGCTCTCCCACTGTCATGACTTCTTATTATACTTATTAGATTCTAGCACATTGTATGCTACCCTTGCTTGTTTAAATAGCATGTAACACTTAATCGCCATTTATTCTGCCCTGTTCCTACTGACATCAACATTATTTTTTAGCACAACAATAACAATGTCTCTTTTCTTGCTGCTTTATTTAATTATCTTTTTTAATCTAGAGTGCTCTTCCTTATCAGTTCTCTTCATTTTTATTAACATCAAATGTAGACTATTCTTCTTCAATTTTTTTATATAACTCTTTTTACTCTGTGGAGCCAGTTTATGGTGTAAGTGTTACCTCCTCAACAAGGCATTCTTTGACTTCTCTCATTTAAGTACTATCCATAGCTCTCATACCAAATTTTACTTTCTTTTAAACAGTGATATTTTTGTAGCATGTATATTAACTGCCTTGATTTTGGTTTTTCTCTGCCTCTCTTTATATAGTAAACAATATATCAGTACACAGTTTAGATTTGTTCAGTTAATATATGATATCTGGCACAGTACATGAGACACAGTAAGTGGTAATACATATTGAATAGCTGAATGGAAGCAAGAAACCATCTGCATATTCAGCAAAGTATGAGGAGCGTTCTCTTCTCAATAACTGCATACAGAAAACTTGTTGAAGGTGTTAGTCTACCCACAGACTCCTTTTCACTTCACTTGTTGTTGGCTCCCTCCCCCTGCCTCAGCTCCATGGCTGAGCTGACAGCCTCCACAGCCTGAGCCTGCAGCTCCCCTTTGGGAATTTCGGAGGAAGCTACACCTGGCTGTCTGCTCACCTGCCTGCATGAGAACTTTTGACTTTGCAGAGACCTTGGGGTCTTCTTGTCTGCTGCCTTGTTTATGTTATGCATATACCTTGTGCCCAGAGATTTTTCAGTTTCATTTCTTGTCTGCCTATAAGTGTTCAAAATACCCCCCAAGAAAATAGATGCCTCGATAAGATTTTACTTAGCTCTTTGTTGTCTTTGTCTCCTTTGTTCTCCAGACCCATTTCATTTTACAGGTCCTATCGGACCTCGGGCTGAAGCGAACACAGACCCGAGTGGGACTGCGGGACGGTTCCACTCAACTTGTGAACTACTTTATCACACTGTAATAAGATGACTATTAAAACAAAACTTAAGAAACAATATTAAACCATTATAAATCATTAAAATGTCCTATGAGCCAAAGAACAATCCATTCCCCAATTCCTCAATGAATGGATATTTAAAATTTATCTTACAATGTAAAACATATTAATCAAATAAGGGAAAATATTATGTCATATTTCTAACATAGTCCAATTTAACAGCAAAATACTTGTTCTGCTATCACTTTCAGAAATGGTAGGATACCTTACAGAAGTAATATCAGACTAAACTTACAAGAAAAAGAATTATAAACTAAGGATAATTTATGAAAAACTATTAAAAGGAACAGAGAAATAACACAAAATAAGCAAAAACATGGCAAGAGTTGAGGTATTCAAGGAATAGAGATCAGAAAGAAAGATGGATTCCTGTTAAGACTTGGAGATAAATGTTTATGTTTTATGTTGCCATGGACAGTGGCATTGAAAGGGAAAGAAATCCAAACAAAAAAGACAAACTCTCAAACTTGTAACTAACATAAGGCTTTGTCACTCACAAAAACAAAACAAAACAAATACAAAAACAGTCAATGGCAGAAAATAAAAATTGAAGAACTAGAAACAAAGAAAATTCTACAAATAATTAATGAACCTAATAGTTCATTTATTAGAAGAGTAGTAAGATTGACAAATATTGGCCTAAATAACCTAAAGTAAAAAAGAAGGAATTCATTTTAACAATTATAAATGAACATGTAAACATTATAAGAGACACTAAAAATGAAAAATATTATAAGAAAACCTAAAAGGAAATTGATGAATTTCCAGATACAGCTGAACTACCAATATTATACCCACAGTAAGTGAACAACCTATTTTGACTATTATGTAAGTATTAAAATAGTTTTTTAAAAAATAAAAACTTCCAATTGGAAAAAAGTACAAAGTCAAATGGATTTACAGCAAAATTCCATTGTACTTTTAAGAAACGTCTACAGTCAATCTTTTCTAAACAGTTCTTAAAAATAAACAAAGAGGAGCAATCCCAAGTTCCTCCTATGAAGGTATTATCACTCTAAAATTAAAACCAGGTAAAGGCACAAAAATTAGAAAACTACAGCCAAATGGCATTGATGAATATAGATTTTAAAATGCTCAAAATACTTGCAAAGTAAATGCAGACTTATATCAAAAAGATTTTCTACCATTACCAACTTGGGTTTATCCCTAGAATTCAGGGATGGTTATCACAAGCAAGTCAGTGATTTTTTAAAAAAAATCCGAATGAATTTGAAGACAAAAATCATACAATCATCTCAAAAGATACAGAAAAACTCTTTAACAAACTTCATCATGCCTTTGTGACAGTAGTTCTAGAGAGTATAAGACTAGAAGAAACATACCTCAATGTAATAAAAGTTGTATGTGAGAAACCCATAGTCAACAATACCTAAGATGGATAAGAATGTGAAGCAATCAGAGAAAGTGTTGTCCACTGTCCTTGCCCCTTCTTATTATTTAGCACAAAGTACTGTCTGGAGCAAGAAGGCAAGAGAAGAAAATTTAAGAAATACAAATGGGAAAAGATAAAGCTAGGCTATCCCCATTTACTGATGACATAATATTTTCCATTTTGATGGTAAAAAATCTAAACATGATAGACCCAGCAATATTTCAGAATACAGAATGGACTTATACAGATCACCACCAATAAATACAGAAAAAAAGATCATGGATATATTTTCATTCAAAATACCTTCAAATTAAGGAAAATATCTAGGAATAAACCTAACCAACAAGATAGGAGATCTTTAGGAAGAATAAGTGTCTGAAAAAATAGAGAAATACACTAGAAAATGTAAAGACATTCTGTGCCCACAGATTTGTAAAATTAATATTTTTAAATGACTGTTTAAACAAGAGCTGTTCACAAATCAATGCCATCTAAATCAAAATATTCAACTCATTCATCACAAGAGTAGAAAAATTCATGTAAAATACACATGAAACAACAAAAATCCACAGAGTGCCAAAACAACCATGAGAAAAAAAGAACAATACTGGAATAATAGCCATTCCAGTTCTCAAAATATACTACAGAGTCACAATAATAAGCGCAACATGATACTAGTACTAAAACAGACATGTAGGCCAGTGGAACAAAATTGAAAACCCAAACATTAGTGCACGTATCTCCAGTTATTTAGAAATTGAAAAAAATACCAAAAATATATGTTGGAAAAAAGAAAGTATCTTTACCAACTGATACTAAGAAAACCAGATTTCCACATACAGAAGAATATTAGACACATTTATATCACTTTGCAGAAAACTGATACAGATATATCAAAGACCTAGACATGAAAGCAGAAATATTGAAATTGCTAGAATGGAACTTAAGCATACCCTATGTAATAAAGATGTATGAAAGGACTTTCTGCTTAGTACTCTATTTGTCAAAGCATTAAGCCAGTAACTGACAAGTGGGACCTCAGAAACTAAAATACTTTTGTACAGCTAGAAAAAAAAATCAACCTGTGAAGCAAAAGTCACAGAGTGAGAAACAATTTTTCCTGCTATCTAACTGACAGAGGATTAATTGTTAAAATATATTAATAACTAAAATATATTTTTAAAAACTTAGAAGTAAAGCATCAAAAAGAAATGATTCATTCAGCAATAGGACCTTGGATATAAACAGAGAGTTTGCAACAGAAAATAAAAGGGGTAATAAATATTCTTTTAAAAGGGTTCATCAGTCCTAGTCATTAGGAAAATGAAAGACAAAAAAAACAATGAGATTTCATCTTACCTAGACTAGAGTGGCAAAGATTAAATGATAACTAACAACAAATGCTGGAGAAAATGTAGAAAAGGGGAATTGTTATGGGAAATATTAAAATAATAAATAAATAAATAAATAAATAAATAAATAAATAAATAAATAGAACTGGCACATTCCCGGTGGACTGGCCAGCCGTGCATTAGCAGGCAATGGAAGACCTGTTTTTATCTCGTGGATACTCTGACTCAAAACTTCACAATCTCTCCACCCAGCTCACTAGGTTCCCACTGGCAGGTCACTACCACACCAACCTCATGCTTCACATCCCCCATGGCCTTTGTAGTCCACATCTGGCAAACCCATGCTCGCTGTACCTTTCCCTCTTGAACTCAGATGAGCCACCACATGAAGGAAAGCACAACACAAACTGTAGGGCTGGAGAATTTTAGAATTAAGAAAAAAAAAGGAGCATTTAGTAGAAATGTATTGGTGGGAATGTATACTGTGTAACCTTTATCTGGAAGGGCATGGAAAACCTCTGTAACGAGCCAAGAATGTAGACTAGCCAGTTTCAGGAGCCTGTTGGCCACAAGCCCCTCCCCACCCCCAGCTAGGTCCAAGAACAAAAAACAAGATATGAGCCATCTGGGTGATTCTAGGGAACGGTCAGCCATAAAGTGAATAGCATTGACCAAACCACATTCTTGTGAATAACGAGTATGCAGGATGTCTTCCTCATGGCCCTGACTCCTGACTAAAGCATGGGTTGTGTCCCTTAGTAATTTTCCACTGTTTTTATGTTATATTTCCTTGGTAACCCCCTCAGCCCCCTAGTTTGTGGTTTTTCCCTTTAAATATCCCTCACTTCTTGAGCTGGGGGTTGAGCTCCTCTGCCCCTGCGAGGGTTATGGCTCCTCCCCAGTATACTGGCTTCCCTTCCTCCCCCTGAATAAGCCTCATGCTGTTGCATCAAGATCAGTCTCTCCTGAATTATTGGGTGGTTGTGTCTTCCTGAGACTTGAGTAAGGGTCTCCCCACCTCTGGGGGTCTTTCAAAACTTAGTTCAGAAATAATGGTAACTCAATCACTGGGTACAACTACTAAAATCCTAATCTTATAAACTTTATTAAATCTAAATCCTCCAGTGGCAAATCCTGATAGATCCACCATTGAAATTGAGAGAGACTAGTCATTACGTCTTGTCCTCATGCTATCCTTGTTCAAAAGGTCCTAACTCTCTCCTAATTCCTCTCTTCCTCCATCCAACAGGGAAGTACCTCCTACTTGCCCAGTAATTGGCTCCTTTATTCAATATGGAATTGGTTCACAAGAAGTCACCTGAGTACATGACTCACTCCTTGTCCATAGCCCCTCCCGGGAGAGCAGAATTGGCATCAAAATATAAAAAGCACTAGGCCCATCCACAACAGGGAACCTTTATTCAAGATCCATGAGATTGCAAACTAAGACAGCCATAATAGAAATCTTTGGGGTGAATATTTACAAAGCTGTAAATAACTCTATGATGTGATCCATCTATGCCATTCCTTGGCATATGCCCAAAGTACTTGACATACTACTCTACAGATAATTTCTCAGCCCTACCCATTACTGCTCTATTCACAATTGCTAGAAATAGAAAAAATGTAAATGTCTCACAACTAACTAATACATAAGAAAATGAAGTACATACCTGAACTTCATTCAGTATATACAAATGGACTGAATACTTTCTAGTAAAAAAATGAAATCACAAATTGTGCCGACAAATTGACAGAACAAAAAAAATATATCAAGTGATGTTATCTTGACCCCAAAGGACAAGCATCTCATGTTCTCTTTCTTAACCCAAAATTTTTCAGAGGTGAGTACATATCCTGGAGAAATGCAGAAGCTGGGAAAGCAAAAAGGCCATTGTTCCATAGCATGTGGTGGAATAGTAAAAAGGAAAGTAACAATATAGAAGCCCTCTGAAGTTTAAAAAGAGGGAAGGACTCGAATAAAAGAAGCAGAAGGGAGATAAACACATAAGAAGGAGAGTGGAGGATGAAATAACTGTAAAGATGCCTTTAAAAAGATGCTAGGATAAAAGACTCAGGTGACAGCAGATGCTGGAGAGGTTGTGGAGAAAGAGGAACACTACTTCACTGCTGGTGGGATTGCAAACTGGTACAACCACTCTGGAAATCAGTGTGGCGGTTCCTCCGGAAATTGGACATAGTTCTACCAGAGGACCCAGCCATACCACTCCTGGGCATATACCCACAAGATGCTCCATCATGTAATAAGGACACATGCTCCACCATGTTCATAGCAGCCCTATTTATAATAGCCAAAAACTGGAAACAACCCAGATGTCCCTCAACAGAGGAATGGATACAGA
>JADRCD010194310.1:0-21978 GCA_019843815.1 Montemys delectorum | reverse complement strand
TAACCCAATCACAAAAGATCACACATGGTATGCATTCTCTGATAAGTGGTTATTAGCCCAGAACTTTGGAATATAGGAAGAATGACCCACAAACCACAAGAAACTTAAGAAGAAGGAAGACCAAAAGGTGGACATTTCATTCCTTCTTAAAAAGGGGAACCAAACATACACAGAAGGAGTGGCAGAGATTAACTATGGAGCAGAGACTGAAGGAAGGACAAGCATATAGCTATCTCCTGAGAGGCTCTTACAATACCTGACTAATACAGATGTAGAGGCTCACAGCCATTCATTGAACTGAGTACACTGTCCCCAATGAAGGAGTTAGAGAAAGGTTCTATGGAGCTGAAGGGTTTGCAGCCCCTTAGGATGAACAACAATTACTAACTAGTACCCTCAGAGCTCCCAGGGATCCAACCACCAATCAAGGACTATACAGGGTGGGACTGAATGTTCTGGCAGCATGTGTATAGTAGAGGATTGCAAATTTGATCATCAATAGGAGGAAAGGACCTCGGCCTTGTGAAGGTTTTGTGCCCCAGTGTAGGGGAATGCCAGGGCCAATAAGTGAGAGAGGGTGGGGTGGCAGGCATGAGGAGGGGGGAGGCAAAAGAAATTTGTTCTTGTTGTTTTTGTTTGTTTGTTTGTTTGTTTTTGGGAGGGGAATCTGGGAAAGGGAAAATTTACATGTAAATAAAGAAAATATCTAAAAAAAAAAGTTGCAAGGAATTATGCTATTAATTGTTTACATAAAAACATATATAATACATATAAGTCAGTGTGTCTGCTTTAATAGTTAAATTGAAATTTCCCCATGTAGGCTAACAATGTTCCCTTCCCACTAGAGCAATGACCATTCAACAAAAACACCAACACCAAGCATGAGAAGCCATTATTGAGTTGTTAGTCAGGGCCGTCAAAGAGACTCATAATATATTATAGGCTAATGATGTTGTCATTGCTTGTCTGATAAAACTCTACACTAAACCCATCTGGTCCTGGGCTTTTTTGGTTGAGAGGCTATTAATGACTGTTTCTATTTCATTAGCAGATATGGAACTGATTAGATCATTTATATGATCTTGATTTAACTTTGGTACCTGGTATCTGTCTAGAAAATTGTCCATTTCATCCAAGTTTTCCAGTTTTGTTGAGTGTAGGCTTTTGTAGTAGGGTCTCAGGATTTTTTGGATTTCCTCAGTGTCTGTTGTTACGTCTTCCTTTTCATTTCTGATCTTGCTAATTAGGATATTGTCTCTGTGCCCTCTAGTTAGTCTGGCTAAGGGTTTATCTATTTTGTTGATTTTCTCAAAGAACCAGCTCCTGGTTTGGTTGATTCTTTGTATAGTTCTTTTTGTGTCTATTTAATTGATTTCAGCCCTGAGATTGATTATTTCCTGCTTTCAACTCCTCTTAGATGAATTTGCTTTTTTTTGTTCTAGAGCTTTCAGATGTGCTGTCAAATTGCTGATGTATGCTCTCTGGAGTTTCTTTTTGGAAGCATTAACAGCTATGAGTTAGGCTGTTTTCTTTGTGGACAGTTTCCACAAAGAAAGGTCTTAGAACAGCTTTCTTTGTGTCCCATAAGATTGGATATGTTGTGGCTTCATTTTCATTAAACTCAAGAAAGTCTTTAATTTCTTTCTCTATTTCTTCCTTGACCAAGTTATCATTGAGTAAAGTGTTGTTAAGCTTCTACGTGTATGTGGGCATTCTATTGTTTATGTTGTTTGAGGAGCAGCCTTAGTCCATGGTGATCTGATAGGATGCAAGAATTATTTCAATCTTCTTGTATCTGTTGAGGCCTGATTTGTGACTGATTATATGGTCAATTTTGGAAAAGGTACCATGAGGTGCTGAGAAGAAGGTATATCCTTTTGTTTTAGGACAAATAGTTCTATAGATATCTGTTAAATCCATCTGTTTCATAACTTCTGTTAGTCTCACTGTGTCCTTGTTTAGTTTCTGTTTCCATGATCTGTCTATTGCAAAGAATGGGGTGTTGAAATCTCCCACTATTATTGTATGTGGTGCAATGTGTGTTTTGAGCTTTAGTAAAGTTTCTTTTATGAATGTGGATGGCCTTATGTTTGGAGCATAGAGGTTCAGAATTGAAAGTTTGTCTTGGTAAATCATACCTTTGATGAGTATGAAGTGTCCCTCCTTATCTTTTTTTGATCACTTTAGGGTAAAAGTCAATTTTATCCAATATTAGAATGGATACTCCAGCTTTTTTCTTGAGACCATTAGTTTGCAAAATTGTTTTCTAGCCTTTTATTCTGAGGTAGTGTCTGCCTTTGTCATTGATGTGGGTTTCCTGTATGCAAAAAAATGGTGGGTCCTGTTTACATACCCAGTCTGATAGTCTATATCTTTTTCTTGGGGAATTGAGTTCACTGATAATAGTAGATATTAAGGAAAAGTAATTGTTGCTTCCTGTTATTTTTGTTGTTAGAGTTGGAATTATGTTCATGTGGCTATCTTCTTTTCATTTTGGTGGAAGATTACTTTCTTGCTTTTTCTAGGATATAGTTTCCCTCCTTGTGTTGGAGTTTTCCTTTTATAGTCCTTTGAAGGGATGGATTTGTGGAAATATATTGTGTAAATTTGGTTTTGTCATGGAATACTTTGGTTTCTCCATCTATGGTGATTGAGAGTTTTGCTTGATATAGTAGCCTAGGCTGGCATTTGTGTTCTCTTAGGGTCTGTATGACATCTACCCAGGATCTTCTAACTTTCATAGTCTCTGGTGAGAAGTCTGGTGTAATTCTGATAGGTCTGCCTTTATATGTTACTTGACCTTTTTCCCTCACTGCTTTTAATCTTCTTTCTTTGTCTTGTGCATTTGGTGTTTTGACTATTATGTGGCGGGAGGAATTTCTTTTCTGGTCCAGTCTATTTGGAGTTCTATAGGCTTCTTGTATGTTCATGGGCATTACTTTTCTTTAGGTTAGGGAAGTTTTCTTCTATAATTTTGTTGAAGATATTTACTGGCCCTGTAAGTTGGAAGTCTTCACTTTCTTCTATACCTATTATCCTTAGGTTTGGTCTTCTCCATCCTGGATTTCCTGGATGCTTTGGGTTTGGAACTTTTTGCTTTTTGTGTTTTCTTTGACTGTTGTGTCAATGTTTTCTATGGTATCTTCTGCACATGAGATTCTCTCTTCTATCTCTTATATTCTGTTGGTGATGCTTGCATCTATGGTTCCTGACTTCTTTCCTAGGATTTCTATCTCCAGAGTTGTCTCTCTTTGTGATTTCTTAACTGTTTCTACTACCATTTTTAGGTCCTGGAAGGTTTTATTCAATTCCTTCACCTGTTTGGTTGTACTTTCTTATAATTCTTTAAGGGATTTTTGTATTTCCTCTATAAGGGCTTCTACTTGCTTACTTGTGTTCTCCTGAAATTCTTTAAGGGATTTTTGTGTTTCCTCTTTAAGGACTGGTACTTGTTTACCTGTATTCTCCTGTATTTCTTTAAGGAAGTTATTCATGTCCTTCTTAAATTCCTCTATCACCATCATGAGCTATGATTTTAGAACCAAATCTTGCTTTTCTAGTGTTTTGGTATTTCCAGAACTTGCTATGATGGGAGTACTAGATTCTGATGATGTCAAGTAGTCCTAGTTTCTGTTGGTAAGATTCTTGCATTTGCCTTTTGCCATCTGTGAATCTCTGGTGTTAGATGTTCTTGCTGTCTCTGGCTGCAGCTTGTTCCTCCTATGGGTCTGTTAGCCTGTGTCAGCACATCTGGGAGATCTGCTCTCCTCTGGTAAGACCTGTGTACAGAGGGCTGTGGATCAGAAGTCCCTCCTGAGTCATGGGGTAAGCGCACTCCCTGGAGACAAGCTCTCAGCTTGATAGGAAGGGGCATAGAGGGCTGTGGATCTGCCAGCCCTCCTAGGTGTAGATGGAGGTAGAAAGGATCCTGTCCCAGCTGCCCTGCCACTTCTGAGGCCTGTGCCTCCTCACTGGTTCCACCTTAGAAAGTCACTGGAGAAAAAATGGCCATCTCACATGAGTCCCTGGGTCAGAGCACTCCCTGGAGACAAGCTCTCCACTTGCAGTGATTAAGCTTTACAATTGCACATTTTGATTATTTTTGGTCATCTATAATAATCTCTGTCTATTGTAAATAAAAATTTCTTTGACGAGTGCTATGGTTACTTGTAGGGCTAGGCTTACTTGTAGATATAAGAACACATATTTAGAATATAATTAAGAGTTTATGCTGATTTGAAAGTTGTAGTTCTAGGTTCACCTCCAAAACCTATGACTTCAATAGCCCCAAGTACTTGGCTAGGTTTTCTATATCTAAAAAGGTTTCTATCTTCCTAAGCAGGTTTTAAGTCTATTTAGAGAGCAATTTGATTACAACCGAGGTATGTGTGTCACTACCATGTTATTAGTGCTATGGTGTAATGCTGGTTGTTGTAGTGCTTCATATGCACCACAGCTAGTTAGAACTGCTTTGTTTCCCTTCTTTGGAAGCTTGCATGGCATCTTCTTGTATCTTGAAAGAGAGTCTTCATGGAAAGGCATTCAAGTCATTTCCAGCTAGGTAGCCTCTGAGTCTTATGACTGAAGTGCATGGAGTCTTATGTAATAGGGACTTACCTTCCACTTCTGGAAGGTGGGGAGGGGCACATCAACCAAGGGTAATAGCAATGTCCTATAATGCCTTGTGATTATTTCTGGACCATCAACTCAATAGAGGCTTTCTCATACCAAGTATTGGAGTTTTTGTTAAGTAGTCTATAGATCTTTGGGGGAGCACTATCAAACCAGACATAAACATTTTATTTAAAGTATGTAAGTATATTTATACAGTCTTACATGTTTTTATAGACATTCATGTGTTATTGTAAGGATATTTTGTTAGGTATATAGTTAATATGATTATTTGTGACATTTCCAAGCATCTTAATATTATGTTACCCTCCTTCTTCCATATTTTCATCCATCCCCTCCAATTTTTCATTCCTACAATCAGATCACTTGGACAAAGCTAATCTACTGTCAATTGTTCCCTCAACTCCCTACCCTACCCTAGTCTCTTTTTATTTTCCTGATTTCTGGAGTTACTCCAGAATATATATTCACATCAGAAGATTTGGAGCTGGGAATCTCTGATAAGAGAATATGCACCATTTGCTCTTTTGATTCTGGCACCTCACCCAATGTGACCTCATTTAGATCTATCTATTTATCTGTATTTTTTATTTTTTTTTTACAACAAGACAGTATTTCATAGTATGTAGGTACCACATTTTCATTATGCTTTGGTCAGTTACACAACATTTTGATTGTTTCTATTTCCTAGCTATTGTGAATAGAGTAGCAATGAGCAAGGTGGAGCAAGTTATCTGCGCTGTAGTATATCAAATTCTATAGGCTTATGCTAAGATGCAGTGTAGCTGAGTCATATAGTAGGGTTATTTCCAACTCTTTGGGAGTACTCCATAATGATTCCCAGAGGGACTGAAAGACTTTGCAATCTCTCCGAAAAATAAATAAGGATTCCCTGTTACCCATCCTCCATCCAACAATTTGTTGATGATTGTTTTATTTATCTTTGCCATTGTGACTGGGATAAGATGAATTCTCAAATTTATTTTGATTTATATCTCCCTAATTGGTAGGGATGATGCATATTTTTGAGATGTTTATTATCCATTCAATTGTCTTCTTTTGATAGCTGTCCAGGTCCCTGAACTATGGGATAATTTGTTTTCTTCTCTTCCTTCCTCTATTTACTCTTTGTTGTCTGAGTTCTTTATATTTTGTGAACATTCGTTCTTTGTCAAATACATGACTGATAAAGATTATTCCCCATTCCATTGAACTCTTCTTCACCATGTTGATTGTTTCTATAACTGTGTAAAAATGTTCTAGATTTATGAAGTTCTACTTATGAATTGCTAGGCTATATCTTATACTTATGTCATGTAGGATGGTGTCCAAGTTGTTTTCTAGTATTGTCAGTGTTTCAGGTTTCATGTTTAAGTCTTTGTTTCATTTGTAATTATTTTTGGCACAAGATAATAGTTGTGTGTCTAATTTTATTCTTTGGCATATGGACATCCAGCTTTCCTAGCACCAGTTATTGAAAATTATTTCTTTTCTCCAGTCTATTTTGCTATCTTTACTAAATGATTAAAGTTATGTATATTCATATTAGGGCCTTATTTTGTTTCATTGGTCTACATTTCTGTTTTTGTGTTGTTTTTATACTGGTTTTTATATGACTCTGTAATTTTTTAACCTTTTTTTTTTCATTTTACATCATTTTATTTTTTTATTGAAAAGTTTATTACATTATGATGAGAAAAATTACATGATATCAATTTATCTGAATTTGTTAACATTTAAAAACATATTTTAAGTAAATAGAATTAAATCACATTCTTGTTTCCCTTTGTACCCTCACTCCTTTCAGAGACTTCGCTTCAATACCTATAATATCTTTTTTGTCATATTCCTTAAAATTTATAAAATATTATAACAATAAGAATAATATTATAAAAGGTGTTTGATATAAAACAACAATCAATTTAACAGTCTAATGTAGATGCTTGTCTACAGCAATAGTGAAAATACATTTTTCTCAATATAAATTTTAAATAACTTGAAAATATTAACTGTATGCTTCAAAATAATACATCACTACTAGTATTTTCTTAAATGAACATAAATATATAAAGCCTTTTGTTTGGTTTGTATTTAGTAGAATTTAAAAACTTGGCTCTAACTGTGGTACAAACCCAAAATAAAAACAATTTTTAGACATTGGATTTCATTGCAATAAGGCTGTACTTCAATGACCCTCACATCACCAAAGGATTTTA
The DNA here is from genome assembly GCA_019843815.1 of Montemys delectorum. Lineage (NCBI taxonomy): Eukaryota > Metazoa > Chordata > Mammalia > Rodentia > Muridae > Montemys > Montemys delectorum. Next base: position 15,130 of record JADRCD010194310.1, on the reverse strand, counting down.
CCTCCATCGTAGCTAAGCTGAGAGTTGACAGTTCTGTTGCACCAAGAAATGAATTGTAGGCTCGATTTTTGGATAGAGACTTCCTGCTATGGTCAAAGCTATTTGACTTGAGTGTGTGACTTTATTCTCAGCTCACAGAGAACAGGTTACATTCATTTAAGAAATGGTGTATGTATTAAAATGGTCTATCCATAAAGTCATTCACTAACTGTTTCAATGAACAATGGTTGTGCTTGGAGGGTGGCACAGACATTAGGCCAGGGTAAGAATTTGGTTCATTAGCTGTGATAATTTGGAAAAAGCATTCATCTCAGAGAAAGAGTAACTTATAAAGTCCTCTTCTTCAAACTTGATACAAGAGTTACAAACGTCAAGCAAAGCATTCAGTCTCACTTTTAACAAGCCACCTCCCTAGTTAGTAGTCTATGTTTCTTTTGGGTATATAAATACTTTTGAAATATATAAGTTGTTCTGAAAACCATAGTACAGTGTAAAGACATGAAATAAACAATACTGCTAATAGAGAGGCTGAGATAGGAGAAGTAAGATTTCAAGACCCTTATGTTGTACACAGCCAGACACTATCACAAACAAACAAGCAGAAAGTGTATATAGATTGTACAATGTTGGACCTATTTCTCCAATTACCAAATTAGAGAGACCATTGGATGACAATCAACAAATTTCTAATTCCTCATATTATTGGATTTCAATTGATTAGGATATGTTGGTAATATTAATTTTCATATTAATATATTAAGAAAAAGTAATTGTCACTTCCTGTTGTTTTTGTTATAAGAGGTGGGATTAGGTTTGTGTGGATTTGTTGAAAGAGTACCTTCTTGCTTCTTCTAGGGTGTAGTTTTGCTCCTTATGTTGATGTTTTCCATCTATTATCCTTTGGAGGGCTGGATTTGTGGAAAGATATTGTGTAAATTTTGTTTAGTCAAGGAATATTTTGTTTTCTCCATCTATGGTAATTGAGAGTTTTGCTTGATATAGTAGCTTGGGCTGGCATCTGTGTTCTTGTAGGGTCTGTATGACATCTGCCCAGGATCTTCTAGCTTTCATAGCCTCTGGTGAGAAGTCTGGTGTAATTCTGATAGGCCTGCCTTTATATGTTACTTGACCTTTTTCCCTCACTGCTTTTAAAATTCTTTCCTTGTTTAGTGCTTTTGGTGTTTTGATTAGTATGTGTCAGGAGGAATTTCTTTTCTGGTCCAGTCTATTTGGAGTTCTGTAGGCTTCTTATATGTTCATGGGGCATCTCTTTCTTTAGGTTAGGGAAGTTTTCTTCTATAATTTTGTTAAAGATATTTGCTGGCCTGTTACATTGGGAATCTTCACTCTCTTCTATACCTATTATCCTTAGGTTTGGTCTTCTCATTTCATCCTGGATTTCCTGGATGTTTTGGGTTAGGAGCTTTTTGCTTTTTGCATTTTCTTTGACTGTTGTGTCAATGTTTTCTATGGTGTCTTCTGCCCCTGAGATTCTCTCTTCTATCTCTTGTATTCTGTTGGTGATGTTTGCATCTATGATTCCTGATTTCTTTCCTAGGTTTTGTATGGCCAGTGTTGTCTCTCTTTCTGTTTTCTTTATTGTTTCTATTTCCATTTTTAGATTCTGGATGGTTTTGCTCATTTCCTTCATCAGTTTGGTTGTGTTTTCCTGTAGTTCTTCAAGGGATTTTTGTGTTTCCTCTTGAAGGGCTTCTAGCTGTTTACCTGTGTTCTGTTGTATTTCTTTAAGGGTGCTATTTATGTCTTTCTTAAAGTCCTGTATCATCACCATGAGAAGTAATTTTATATCTGAATCTTGCTTTTCCGGTGTAATGGTGTATCCAGGACTTGCTATGGTGGGAGAATTGGGCTCTGATGATGCCAAGTGACCTTGGTTTGTGTTGTTTATTTTCTTATGTTTGCCCCCCACCATCTGGTTATCTCTAGTGCTACCTGCCCTTGCTAAATCTGACTGGAGCCTGTCCTCCTGTGATCCTAGTTATGTCTGAACTCCTCAGAGTCAAGCTGTCTCTGGGATCCTGTGATCCTGGGCTTGTTAGATCACCTGGGAGTAGGGCTCCCTCTGTGTGTTGTGGGACTGGCTGCAGAGCTTGTGCCCAAGGTCTGCTCAGGACAACAACCCAGACAGGCCAGAAGGAACCCAACTCACTGGGTTGGTAGAGTTCCTGTGTGCCTGGTCCCACTGGTCCCAGTTACTCCCAGTGTTGGGACAGATGTTGGTTCCTCCTCACCTCTGATCCTGGGTGTATTAACCTTTAGAATTATAAACCTTCCAGCATTTTTCTATTTGGCTCAGGATTATTTTTGATTATTTGGTTCTCTCATGGTTCCATATGAATTTTAGGATAGTTTGTTTTCTATTTCTATGCAGAATGATATGGAGATTTCTATTGCAATTGCACCTGTAAATACATTCCATATCTTATTCTACCTATTCCTTCCTATATCATGAACAATTTCTAGGCTTTTACCAGGATCCACCCTACCTACCATAATCTATAAATATTTCACATGAAACATCCAACTTTTCTACCCAAGAGGATCTGTACTACACTCCAGGTGTGGACCTGAAGGCACATCCTGTACATCAGATTAGTCCTTTCTGTGCACCTGACTTCATAGTTTCAAAACCATTTTTAACCTTTGGACCTAATGTACCCACATATCTCTATTACCCCAGCATTTACTACCTCCATAACAAATTTAAAGCTAACTAAAATGATTCACATACCCAGATCTCAGCACAAAAAAATACAGGATGAAGAGTCAAGCCAGTATCTTCACTCCAAAACATTCAAATACTTAAGAAATTATTTGTAAATGAGAACTGTGTTTATGAACACCAGAATATAGAATTTTAAAAAATCATAAACTTTATCAAAGAGTCCAAGGACTTTAAAGAAGACATAAAGAAACAACTCAATAAAATTGAGAATAAATGCCTGAATAATGCCCAGAAAAACACAAGTATAAGACTTATGGAGATGATGAAGATAATCCAGGACATGAGAATAGAATTCAATAGTAAGATTAAAAACACTGAAGAGAACTCAAGTTGAAATGAAGATAGAATTGAAAAACCCAATAACTGAGCTAGTAAACTCTAAGAAAGGCTTTACACATAGAATGAATTGACAAAAAGTAGGTTATCAGAACTCGAGGATAAAATAGACCTAGCCCAAATACCAAAGATTATGAGTCATTACACACACACACACACACACAGAGAGAGAGAGAGAGAGAGAGAGAGAGAGAGAGAGAGAGAGAGAATGTGATATGCTATGTAAAGACTAAAGCTTCAAATTAAAGTCATAGTGGAGGCAGAAGAATTTCATGTCAATGTCATAGACCAGATCTTCAACAAGTTTTAGAAGCAACCTTCTCTAAACTAAGGAAAGACTCATGCATACAGATACAAGGAGCACACAGAATACCTAATATACAAGACCAGAAACCACCACATATAAGTTTAAAAAGCTAAATCTGCAGCCAAAGAAGGTGTACTAAAAGCCACAAGAGAATAAGCATAAGTCATATATAAAGGAAAACTCATCCAAATAATAGTTGATTTCTTAAAGAAACTTTGACAGACAAAAGGGCCTAGAACATTACATTCCTAATACTAATAGACTATGATGGCCATCATGACTAAAATACCTAGAAAAACTAATAGCTGTAACTGAAGAAGAAAGAAAAACTTTTCAATATGTAAACCCCCAAAAAATGTTTATATCCAACAAACAAAACCTAAAGAAAACAATTGAGGTAATATTTTGGGATGAATAGAGTAATGAGCATAGTCAAGAGACTATAAAAAGAAATACAAAGACATAATTATTAAAACATAAAATACCATTGAGAACACACTACCATAAAAAATTAACAACAAATGACTATAATTCACCTATTTCAATAAAAACTTTAAATATTAATGGCTTCAATTTTACAAACAAAAGACACAGGCTGACTGAATGGATCAAGAAAAATAGAACATCTGTTATCATCAAGAAAGTATCTTAATTTTAAAGATAGGCATTACCTTAGGATAAAAATCTGGACAAAACACTCCAATCAAATGAAGCCAGGGAGCAAGTAGGCATAACTACGCTAACTCTCTCTCTCTCTCTCTCTCTCTCTCTCTCTCTCTCTCTCTCTCTCTCTCTCTGTGTGTGTGTGTGTGTGTGTGTGTGTGTGTGTGTATGTATATGTGTGTATATGTGTGAGTGTATGTGTGTGTGTGTTACAATTAAAAACTTCAGAAGTATTTTTTTCAAAAAATAATACCCCTATTCTCCCTTGAGTCTAGGTCCTGTTTTTGTTTGTTTGTTTGTTTTTGTTTTTTGTTTTTGTTTTTTTGGAAACTGGGCTTAAACTTCCAACATTACATTTAAAACAATTACTTAAATATCTGTAATATATGGATGATTGCATGGCACCATGAAATTATCACACAAATATATGATCTATTTGGTTGAGGCAAGATAATAAACCAGGAAGAAAAATGTTTATAGTGTATATTTCTGAAGATGTTTTCATAAAACCAAAGAAACCAAAAGTTGCTTCTAGATTGAAGCTAAATTTTTAATAGTCTATAGAACTATTTTTTTTGAGGTAGAGTCCCCCAGGGTGTACTGTGTACGTTGTATGGTAAGAAATACCCACTAAAATACCATAGACTATTATTAGGTGTGCTTTATATAAAGGTTTCTCTTTAGGCTGCATCTTGATTGGCGGCTTCAAGATATTTTTAGAAAGAGATTTTCAACCTTTCTTGATGTTTAGCCCTCTGACCATGGATTGTCTAGAATTGTTTGGGGGGGGGGGGGGAAGGTGCTAAGATTTTATGCAGTCAAAGGCAGACTTTTATTCAGAGTTTCAGTTCTCAAAAATAGGTATCAATTGACTTTCATGGAATGCTGAGCACCCCAAGCCAGAGGTTATTCTCATTCTGTTTTTAAAGAACAGAAAAACAAATCTAAAGAGAGAGACAACAAAGCCTTAGCATGTCACCATGGATGAATGTTTAGAGTGCTGCTTATGTTTCCCCTATCTCACTCCCACACACCACTGCACCCACAAGCTTTAAGTATTTAATTGCTGAGGACCAGCCTCATTTGTCTCAGGGTTCAGGAATGGGAGGATGGGATCAGGGCAAAATCAGTCTCAGCAGTGAGGCAGGTGCAAGGTGCGTTGCTGTTCTGAAGCTGCACACAGAAACAGCTTTCAGGGTTTTTTTCTTTTCTTTTCTTTCTGAGTTCACCTCGGTCTTCTACTGAATACATACTTCTTTGTTATACAATAATACATAATAAAAACTTTTTCATTACTTTCCTCAAGCCCGTTATTTTTTCTAAAAAACACCATGTAACTATGTCACCAGAAAGCACAGTGCACATACAATGACACCACTCAGTGTCTGCTAAAACAAGTTATACTTTAACTTTTAACTCTCAGAAAAACCTCCAAATCACAGGTCATCTGGGCATAAACTTGCAGTTATAGCATTAGCATGAAAACAGAAAGGTGCTAAATAGGTCAGGGTATATTAACATTTTTAATTTGTCTTAAATTTGCAAAATTTCTTTATTAAGTGCACTCAAATATCTATTTCTACAATGCTTTTCAAACTTTTCCCCATATGCAATATTAATTCCCCTTGCAGCTTCCCCCAGAACTCTTTCGCAAATCCAAATTCTATCTTTTAGACCTTTTACCCTAGTTTCCTTAGGCAAGCAAGGCCAAAGGGTCAAATGTGTATGTTCCAATATTTCCAGGAAGGTCAATTCACTAATCTAACATCACTTTCAAGGAATGCAAAATCTTCTTTCCATCCTTTATCTTTTTTATTATAAATATATCCTCCAATTTTCCCCAATAATATTTCTGGATCAAACTTTTTATTATTAGAGATCTCTCCTTGAGGTGGTGTGGGGCTCTCACCATTGCTCACTAATCCAACAAATCGAGCTATTTCTTCCTCTCTCTTGTCCCTTGTATTTTCTATAGACATCTCAATCCTTAGTGACCTAGGCCCAGTGTTCTTTTTCCTTGGGGAATTCAATTCTCTTAACTACTAAAATTTTGGGTTTCTCAAAAACATTTTATGCTTCAAGTGTTTCTTGGTATAACTTAATCACCATGATTTCCCAGAGACAAATTAACGCATTCAGCCTCTACATCTAGAACCCTTGTCCAGTTATACCTGAGTTGACTGTTTGAATGGCCTACGCCAGAGCAGTTTGTTATGATAGACATCAAAGTCATTTCCTTCTCTAGTAATGGCCACAATCTCTTTCCTAGGGATTTTTACCAAAGTTATATTTGAAGATAAATATGATATAAAACAAGGCAAAACAAACAAGCATACAAGAAAGAGAAATGCTGTCATTAGACTAAAAGCCAGAGATGCCCAAATGGCTGAGAAGCACCTAAAGAAATGCCAGAGCCAATAAGTGGGAGATGGTGGGGTAGCAGACATGGGGAGGGAGGAGGCAACAGGGGTTTGTTCTTGTTTTTGTTTGTTTGTTTGTTTGTTTGTAGAGGAAACTAGGAAAGGAGAAATTTCCATGTAAATAAAGAAAATATCTAATTAAAAAATAGAAAAAAAAGATTAAAAAAAGAAATGTTCAACATCCTTAGTCATCAGGGAAATGTAAATCAAAACAACTCTGAGATTCTACCTCACACCAGTCAGATTGACTAGGATAAAAGACTCAGGGGACAGCAGATGCTGGAGAGGTTGTGGAGAAAGAGGAACACTACTTCATTGCTGGTGGGATTGCAAACTGGTACAACCACTCTGGAAATCAGTGTGGCGGTTCCTCCAGAAATTAAACATGGTTCTACCAGAGGACCCAGCTAATCCACTCCTGGGTATATATACCCAGAAGATGCTCCAACATGTAATAAGGACACATGCTCCACTATGTTCATAGCAGCCTTATTTGTAATAGCCAGAAACTGGAAACAACCCAGATGTCCCTCAACAGAGGAATGTATACAGAAACTGTGGTACATCTACACAATGGAGTACTACTCAGCTATAAAAAACAATGAATTTATGAAATTCTTAGGGAAATGGATGGATCTGGAGAGTATCATCCTGAGTGAGGTAACCCAATCACAAAAGATCACACATGGTATGCATTCTCTGATAAGAGGTTATTAGCCCAGAAGTTTGGAATACAGGAAGAACAACCCACAAACCACAAGAAACTCAAGAAGAAGGAAGACCAAAAGGTAGACATTTCATTCCTTCTTAAAAGGGGGAACCAAATACCCATGGAAGGAGTTGCAGAGATTAACTATGGAGCAGAGACTGAAGGAAGGACAAGCCAGCCTAAATATAGCTATCTCCTGAGAGGCTCTGACAATACCTGACTAATACAGTTGTAGAGGCTCACAGTCATTCATTGAACTGAGTACACGGTCCCCAATGAAGGAGTTAGAGAAAGGATCTATGGAGCTGAAGGGTTTGCAGCCCCTTAGGATGAACAACAATATGAACTAACTAGTACCCTCAGAGCTCCCAGGGACCCAATCACCAATCAAGGACTATGTAGGGTGGAACTGATTGTTTTGGCAGCATGTGTATAGTAGAGGATTGCAAATTCGATCATCTATAGGAAGGGAGGACCTTGGCCTTGTGAAGGTTTTGTGCCCTTCACAAGTGTAGGGGAATGCCAGGGCCAATAAGTGGGAGAGGGTGGGGTGGCAGGCTTGGGGATTGGGAAGGCAACAGGGGTTTGTTCTTGTTGGTTTTGTTTGTTTATTTTTTGGAGGGGAAACTGGGAAAGGAGAAATTTACATGTAAATAAAGAAAATATCTAATAAAAAAAAAGTCAGAGATGCGTTATTCAGGTTAACAGCCAACACTGTGTCATGTTGCCACCTTGGCAACCATGTTGCACTTGACATTTAATGCTTAACTTTTAAACAGATACCAACAGGAAAGTCATGATCATAACATTTCCTATGTTAGAATCTGGGTTGGATTATTAGCTATGTCATTTGTCATTTTTCCATTTGACTCCTTTATTAATGCACCCTGTAATCAACTACTTGTTTATTTGAAAGTGAGCTTCCATCTCTAATTATTGTATGTATGTGTATGTATGTCTCTAATATGTATGTGATTTAGAGAAGAAATGCAATAAACTCTTTACGTTATCACTTTGAATCCAGAAGTTGGCATTGTCATATCTTTCCTAAGTAGACAGACCATACTTAATACCTCACTCTAATGGGAATCTGCTCAGTCTAAACCCCAAAATATACTCACATTTCCTATGGCCAATCCACTGCAAGCATCATATAGGAACTTTCTTATATACATGGACCCACAAACATTTAAAGTTAGTGTTCTTCTTTGGCTTCCATGGCTTTCTAATAGTTGCTGTTAAATAGTGTTGATATACAAAGTTTTATAGGTTATGAAGTTCTGATCGAAACTCAAATGATACATATCTCAACTATGTTTCATCCCATAAGATAGGATTTGAAATCACATTGTCTGTTCTCACCTTGCCAGTTAGGATAAGGAATTTAAAATGATTTCCTAAAGTTTTTAAAAATGGGGTCACTCTCTTCATTTTATTATTCTGAAGTTCTCAAGAAGACTTCAACGACCAATAAAGAGTCTTGGGGGCAGTAAAAAAAAATTAAGTTCATTAAGTCAGAAAAAATAATTAAAATATGTTTCTAGGACAAGCACAAAGAGAATGCAGAACGAAATACATCATATAAACTGTTGGCTTTTCTTATTATAAAATATCTTGAAGGAAAGCTACAAGTATTGTTAGAAATAACTATATTTTACTGGTTCTAAGAACATTTTTATCTTCTTTCTCTATATTTGGAAAATGGCATTGACTTTTAATAAATAAATTATTTAAATGTAGAGTTTAATTTTAAAATACATTTTAGGGACTGATCTAAATATCTTTTTCTATGATTTTAATTCCAAATGTCTCATTAGAAATGGTCTTTTTCTCCTTTAAAAATGTCCAGAATTTATGCTGCAAAACCTTTATTATTACTGGTCCTATATATGTATGGTTCAACTTGCTATTTTACCATTTACTACATAAAATCCCACAGTACTAGCATGTGTAGTGACATTTTCTACTTATGGTGGGATCACTCTTACAAAGACTCAAATAAATTACCAACTAATGCACATAGCACAATCACTCTAGGAAGTTTCTGATGAACTTTTGAACACATTGTACAGCACCAATTTTTCTTCCATAATATCTTGCTATAAAAGTTTTCAATTATATGACTTTGTATTTTTATTATAATCTGTAGGTAAGATTTTTCCTACTTTCTTTTTTCCAATGTTTATCCAGATCAAACAAACAAACAAACAACAAACTATATCCATTGCCATAGCTCTAAGACAGGGCTAAGCAAATCTTGAGTATTTGCACTCACAGAGATTGGTAATCTTAGGTTGGCAATTTGTAAATAGCATAAAGTGGTTTCCCTTTCCTTATACAAGAACAGACATTTCTTTCTTTATTAAGGTGTTTATCTATCAAAGATGCAGTGCAAAATTAAGTAGGATATTGCATCTTGTAATGTCAACAGAATTTTTTAATGTATTCAGTTTGATTAGTTTATATATCACAATTAAAGTTTTTGGTTTTCGCTAAAAGCTCTTTTCTTTTATTGAAATCTTACCTGTTTCTATATTTTTATAGAAAGAAAATGTTCAAGTGGTAGCATAACATGCTGAATCATCGTCTCTGATCACTTTTGTTTCTCAAAAGGGCTCTTCCTTATCACATAGATAGTGGTCATTGCCATCCAATTTTCCTGAGAAAGCACTACCATAATATCCCTCAATATGTTATATCAGTGGTATTCCCATAATGTCTTTTCTTGTGTATTTCCCTTTACTTGTTCCATCTAGCAGAAATAGAAGGTTTTAGGAATTAAGAGTCAAAGATCACAGAATTATCTGCTATAGAAAGGACTTTTTGAGAATAAATGTTACAACAGTCTCACTTATACTGTATGGGAATTGTGGCACAGACTGGAAAAATGTTAACTTTCAAAGCATACCATGAGTTAATTATGCATTGTGTTAGAACTAGCATGTTCTGATTTCTAGCTTGTGTTACTTTATTTATGGATTATTATCTCTTGTATGCAAGAGTTTACAGCAGAGAAATTTAGTCTGCTTTAAAATATAAAGAAATGTATTCATAACAGGGATTCAGGAATTTATTAAGACAAAGTTGGGAATTTGGGATGAATTGTATTAGGTTGTCACCTAGAACAGTGTACTCGCTGGTAATTTGTTGAACATTGTTCTCTTCATACTCCTAGGAGCAGTCTCTTGACATTTAAGCATCAACACAAACTCATAATTTCCTGTTTACATACTTCTATTTACCTCTTAATTATCTGCTATTTTCCTCCCATTTCCTGTAAACTTCTCACATAACATTTGCACTATTACTTCAACTTATCTGTATACATCTTCATACATTTGTTTTGGTGAGAATCTGCTACATGCTTCCCACAGTTGTAGGTGTTACATCTAGTTGAAAATTTAATCACAGAATAAAAAAATAATTTCTGATTTTAATCTGAGAGTTTGGAAATCATAGACTGAAGTTTGTATATTACTATATTCCCCAAGTATAATTTAATGTTAGAATTTAAAAATAGTTTTTGAAGGAACTGCTAGATGAGTATATCAGGCATATAATTTAAGTGTCATAAAGGTTTTTAAAAAAGAAAAAAAAAGGGAAAAAATTATGTAAGCCAGCGTATTTTGTACGCCATCCATAGCTTCACTGCCTATTTGATTATAATTTGATTTTAAAACCATTGAGTTATTGGGAAAGAGTAAGAGAAGAAGGATTAAGGACAAAGAGAAAGCATACATGGGGACAGAAAATAGAAATTCATGGAGTTGGGAAATGAATCAGTCAGTGAAATCTTTCCTACATAAAGAGGTCATATTATAGCATCCACATAAAAATCCATATACAACAGCACACACCTGTAACCTTAGCACTGGATGATAGATGTAGGAGGATCCTGGAGGCTCATTCAGCAGCTAATTTGGTTAAAAATGCAAGTACTTCTTTCAAGGCGACACCCTGTCTCTAAAAGTAAAGTAGCAAATAATAGAAGAATATACCTGACATTGATCTCAGGTATCTACTCCCACTCCTTCACATGTGCACTAGCTCATGTGAACATATATGCAGAGGGAGGAGCAAGGGAAAGAGGGAAAGGGAGAAGGAGAGGAGAGAGAGAGAAAGGGGAGGGGGAAGGAAGGGAAGGAGAGAGGGATAGAGAGAGACAGAGAGAAAGAGAGAGAGAGAGAGAGAGAGAGAGAGAGAGAGAGAGAGACAGAAATTCTATCCATTCCCAGTTAGTCATTGTGCGCCAGCAATCTCAGGATCCCCAGGAACTAAGGAGTAGGATCTCTAGCTGTAGAGAGTACAGCAAGTATAAAGGAAATGGGAGCCTGTATCAGATGACAAGTTGCTTATTAAAATGGAAGAGCTAGCTTATGAATTGTCAGCCAGTGGGGGAGGGGAGGAAAAAGGACTAGGGAGAAAATGTACCTAATTTGCATATTCAGGCTTGATTGAAGAGAGGCAAACATTAAAGATGCACCAATTTAAACACCAAAGCATGCAAGAGGAGGCAGGGACTTGCCATACCTATCATATTAGATTAGCCAAGAGTACTGCTCACATGATTTCTGAGAACATAGTTCTCTGGCAGGGAAACAGAAGCCTAACTGGCTTTATCATGGTGTGCCCTTTGTATCTATGTTGTTGAATAGGCTTAAGCTAGTAAATCTGGTAGGGAACAGACTGATTCCTGCTGTGTTCTAGGAGAGCTCTGGTTTATAGGCAGCACTCTACCATTCCTCATCTGGCTTGGAAACCTGTAAGAGAGGGAGGAAGGAGTAGGAATGATTCAAGGTTTATTTTTGACAATCATAACTATTAATGAAAATAGAAAGCTGGGTAGTGGTGGTGCACACTTTTGATCCCAGCACTTGTGAGACAGAGCCAAGAAGATCTCTGAGTTTAAGACCAGTCTGGTCTACAGAGTTCCAGGACTCACAGAGAAACCTGTCTCAAAAAACCAACAAAACAAAACAGAGACAAAATAGAGATGAGTAAATACAAATTGAGAAAAATATTTTGATATTGAGTTTTTTAATGTGAAATAGACTAAGTCAACTTTCTAAAGGAAACATACCATAACAATATGGCACTATTTCCATAATCAATGTCCATAAAATGTAAAATCTAAGCAAATCACAAGGACAATAGATTAGTAACTAGAGCATCAGGAAATGTTGATTTTAGCAAGAAGGTTAACAGGTAAAAGAAGCATCATATGATATAAATTCAAGTATGTAATTAGAATTTACAAATTATAAAAATTCTCCACTTTTATAGCTGGTTTATTTTGAATGGCTAAATTTTAGCCTCATTTTCTCAATTAAATGCCTATTCAACAAGCCAATTGAACAAACTCATCTACCCAAATTTATATCCTAGAATATGTAAGTAAACTAAAAACATTATTCAGATGAGTAAGTCCTATTCATTTTCATTATCTGTGTGATCGAGTTGCAAAGGACACACTTTTCTGTTTGCTTTGCCTAAGCCACTGCTTCTTCTTCTTCTTCAGGAATCCAGTTTTCTTCTACAGAATCTTTGGAGAAGAGTCATAAGAATTCTCCAATGCCTTTCTGCCACTTGGGAGTTGGACACACACGAACTGAATCTTCTCTTCAGCTTTTCTCAATGAACTTGAAGAAATGGTGACTGTGCATTCTTGTAGGCTCCAACCCAGTTACAAGTTACCTGGCAACAGCCAAGTAGGTCTGGCTTGCTATAAAAAAGGCTGTTTGGCCCCTCCTAGCATTCTTACTCTCTTATTCTTGCTGACTCTCTTTTCTCACTGACTCCTTTCTCCCTCTCTCCCTTTACTACTCCTCCTCTCATTCCATGTGTTCCTGGCCAGCCCTTCCTCTTCTCTATCTATCTTTCTTTCTTTCTTTCTTTCTTTCTTTCTTTCTTTCTTTCTTTCTTTCTCTGCTTCTCATCCCTTCTCAATTCTCCTTCCCATGTCTTAAACTCTATTCTATACTAAACCCATCATGTGGCTAGTAGCTGGTGAACAGGGTGGAGGGATGCCTCAGTATGGACCTGCTAGGCACTCCCCCGCTTCACCATACCCAGCTCTATCAAATATATCCTCTTTCTTTTTATAAAACACAACACTGGTGCTGTGAAACTCTAATCTAGAAACTCATAGGTCCAGATTTTCCACAACTCACATTTACAAACCTGTCACCACATGGACTTTCCAGCCATCAGATCACTCGCTAGACATATCTATCCAAATGCAGGTGAATTGGTAAGCTCCCACCCCCACTGGTCAGCATAAATGTCCTCTGGTCCCAAGGGAGGGCTATTGACTGACCTTCTTGCAGACTACTCATTCTAGAACATTTTTCCTTGGGTGAGATTTTCCTCTCTTCTCTGAAACCTCTGCTGTGAAACTGCAGGCCTGGGTAAACCATTATCCTCATTGCCAGCTCAGGAGCTGTCATTTTAGTTATTAATCTATCCTCAGGACACTGGTAGGGATGATTAATAACGTCTTCTCTCACCCAGAGGGTACGTCTTTGCTACCACTCTCAGGCTCCCTACTGGAATGCCTCCCAGTCTAAAAGTCTTCTGAACTCAGAGGCTAAATTTGTCCCCATTATCCATGAAACAATAATCATACTTGGCCACTTATTGGTGCTTTAAAACAAATAAATAAACTTTTACAACTTTCAACAGAGATCCATAGGCTTTTTCCCTTCACCCTCATTCTCTTGTGGCTTGCTCTCCACTCCTGGTTCCCTATCCCCTTGACTTTGCAGCTGCTTCAGTGGTTAGCCTTAACTGTCTGCTTTCCACCTCATGGTCTCTCACTCCCTGCCTGGCCTGACCCCATGGAGCACACAGCTTGCTGCACCAGAGTGTAGTTGCTGACCCACAATACAGCTCCAGGAGCCACCTCTGACCTCCTCACAGGTGCTCAATTGCTCTCCCTGCTCTCCTTGCACCCTGCTCACATTGTGCAGAGCCACTACCTATGCTTCAGTGCTTCTGTAGCCACCACCCACCAAGCCATACCACACCCCTCACACTGTGAAGCTTAGATTCATTTTTTATGTTTATCTCCTCCACGCTTCTGCCATTACATTCTAAGATACACAGCCATACTTTTACAATTCCATTCTAAGGTTTAACACATGACTTTCTTCCACAGGTAGACCTGTAGCTTCATCACCACCTTGTTTGGGGGCAGGCCAGTGACTGTCCGCCATCCTTGTTGTGGGCAGATAAGGTTTCCCTATGCTATTGCTTCAGTACCACCTTAGCTAATGGCAGTCACATGGCTGGTTGTAGCTTCAGTCCTATCTTGATTAAGGGCAATCTCATGACCATCTGACAACCTTATTATGGGCAGTTCCTACCTCACTGCCTCCTCACTTTAAGACAGCTTGACTTAAGGTCTCCAAAGACACTTCAATTAAGATAAAGTTGTCATATGACTTTTATACTGCCTTGATAAATAATAATTTTAACTTAAAGATTTATAACAGATGAAAGGTTAAAGATCACTGCCTTAAATATATACTTAGCCTTGTTTTTGCTACTATCATTAAATTATATGCTCTCTTTATTTGCTAGATACATTCTAGAACAAATAATTAAACAAACCCTGGTTGTCTATCTCAGATATACTTAATAGATACTGACTCTGAATCTTGTCAGAAATCTGCTAAATATAATGTTAAATGTTTAAACTTACAATAGACAGAGACTCCCAAAGCCTAACAGTGACATACACCACCCCACCCCACCCCCTGGAAATGTCTCCAAGAAGATATGGACACAACAACAAGACTGCCTGGATTGTGGTATGATAACCACTGAGAAACAGTGCTCCATTGCCTTGCCTGCTGCCAGGGCTTGACCTACACTGTGGACAAACATAAGGTACCCAGAGAGTTAAATGTCGCATATTGCCTAAGACAAGATTCGTCATTTTCTGAATG
>JADRCD010194308.1:57579-63899 GCA_019843815.1 Montemys delectorum | reverse complement strand
TGTGTGTGTGTGTGTGTGTGTGAAGTTTTACTATTAGCTCTCTCTTAAGCCTTGACTTCACATTAAGCACTAAGCACATTGGATCCCAAAGAAATAGGAATTATTTCTGACCATGATCATGGGCCAGGATGAAAGATAAAAAGGATGTGCGAAGTCCAAGATGCTTGTTCCAGAAGCAAGAGCAGTCTCCTCTGGAGAGGGTTGCCGTGGCCTCCCCCCAGTGGGAATGACGACAGGCTCACTGTGTCTGCAACACACACACACACACACACACACACACACACACACACCCCCTCTCTCTCTTCTGGCCTCTATATTGACTGCCTTAGAACCTCAGTGCTTGGGAACAAACAGCCAGGACATAAGCATAAGGATGCCTGACCTCTCAGAGCAGGAGAGGGCGAAGTGAGCAAGGCAGCTGGTTTGTCCTCAGAAACCAGTGGTCTGCTGGCATTTGGATTTGTATTTCATTAATATTTTTATAATGTAGTTTGTGCTGGTCTGTGTAGCTGCAGAATATGCATGGTATGGTTGTGCTTTTATTCTTATTTTTAAAAGCTACATTTATTTTGCGCATGCGTGTGTGTGTGTGTGTATATGTGTGTGTATGTGTGTATGTATGTATATGTGTGCACGTGTGTGTATGTGTGTGTGAGTGTGTGTATGTGTGTGTATGTGTGTGCATATGTGTGTGTGTGCGTGTGTGCGCGCGTACACATGTGAAGGTACTCAATGGGTGCAGAGGTCAGAGGACTATCTTTGCAGAAGTTCGCTTTCTCCTTCCACTGTATGAGCCCTGAGGATCAGTCCCTGCTCATCAGGCTTGGCAGCAAGCACCTGTGCACACTGAGCCAAGATACAAAATGGACAGACAGACAGCCGGGCTGCTGGCACAGCCCCAGCACTCCTTGAGCTGACTTTAAAATGCGGCATTGTTCCTTCCTTGCCTTTAGAAACACTCCAGTGGTCGGCTCCATAATCAGTTCAAATGAGCAGGAAAAGCCAGTGCTCCGAACTTCCTTTCATCTTTTAATGTTGTCAAATGAGGGCACAGGTGACCTGTCTCACGTTTACAGGAAGCGGCTTCCTTTGAAACACGGCAGGGAGTTACTGCCATGTATCCCTTTCTTGCTAGTTCACAGAACTGCCACATCCCAGGACACGGGCTAGAAAGTAAAGAGGAAAAGTTCTAAAGTGCTAATAAGAGTTTTCCACCAAGAATAACCTTAAATTAAACAAAAAAAAATCCAAAACAAAACAAAGTACATCCTGATGAGCTGGAGAGATGGCTCCATGGTTGACGGTTATGGGAGTTTGCTGCATCCGCATAAGGACCAGAGTTCCCATCCTGATGTCCATGAAACCAGCCATGTGTGGTCCTACACACACCATAATCCTAGCACTAGGAACACTGAGTAAAGCAGAGACAGGAGGATCATGGGTTTGCTGGGCTCAAGTCTAGATAGATAGATAGATAGATAGATAGATAGATAGATAGACAGATAGACAGACAGATAGATAGACAGACAGACAGACAGACAGACAGATAGCTCGCTCTAGGTTCAAAGAGAGACCTTCCTTAAAGGCAGTAGTTGTCAACCTGTGGGCCTCAATCCCTTTGGGGTCAAGTGACTCTTTCATGGGGGTCATCTAAAACCATCAGAAAACAGATATTTTACATTACAATTCATAACAGTAGCTAAACTACACTTATGAAGTAGCAACAAAAATAGTGTTATGGCTGGGGGTCACCACAAAGTGAGGAACAGTACTAAGAGTCCCAGCATCAGGAAGCATGAGACGCACTGCTCTAAAGCATAAGGTAAGGTGTGATACAGGACATCTGGTACTCTCTGGCTTCCATACCCATGTAGCACATATGCTCAGAGCACACATACACTGTCTACACACACCAAACACATACATACATACAATACACACTGTATATATACACATACACATACTGTACACACACACACTGTACACACACCTCCACACTACACCACACACACACACACACACACACACACACACACACCAAAAACCACATGCCCATACATACCTACCCACATACAAACATATACTTATACACACACACACACACACACACACACACACACATATAAAAACCTATATACACACCCCATATAGACACACACCCATATACACACACACCTATACATACACATCCATATACAAACATATCCCTATTCACACACACACACACACACACACACGCACACACACACAGTTTTGTGGGTAATCCTCAAGGCTGAGGCCAAATGGAGCCATTCAAACCCTGCCAAGCAAACATTGGGCTCCCTTAGGTGACATAAGGGTCGTCAACATCAAACTCTGGGATGAGGAGAAGAGGGAGAAGAGTAGAGGTGAAGGACATAAAGGATAAGAATTATAAGAACTGATCATTAAAACCACCATATTGAAAATAATATCAGCAGGCTAAGGCTGCTGATACTGGTGGAGTGTTTGCCCAGTGCTCATGAAGCCCTGATGCCATGTCCCAGCACTACGTAAAGCAGTGATGGTGCACACCTGTAATCCCAGCCTCTGGGAAGGAAAGGCAGGAGGATCAGAAGTTCAAGGTTACCCTTGGCTATGTAGGAAGTTGAGGCCTGCTTAGACTATATAACTATCTCAAACTATGATCCTAGAAGACCTGGTATGGTGAGGTACCCCTTTATCTTAGCACTTCAGAGGTAGAGGCAGATGTACCTCTATGGATCTGAGGCTAGCCTGGTCTACGTAGTGACTTTCAGGCTAGCTAGGGCTACAATACTGAGACCTTGTCTCCATGATAGTGATGATGATTTCAAAATAACAAATATCTAACACTTTCTAATAATCTAAAATTATCTTTAAAAAGTTATTCCTTCAGTATTCTGTCTTACAGAATCATCATTATGTAACATGTGATGTATGACAATAAGTTAACTCAAAATAAAAGGAAACACCAGCTGCTTCTGCCCTACACCTAATAGGACCTTACTCTGTGTGTGTGTGTGTGTGTGTGTGTGTCTGTGTGTGTGTGGTGTGTGAGTATGTGTGATGTGTGTGTGTGGGGGGTATGTGTGTGTATGCATGTGTGTGGTATGTGAGTGTGTGTGTGATGTGTGTGTGTGTCTGTGTGTGGTATGTGTATGAGTGTGTATGTGGTGTGGTGTGTGTGTGTCTGTGTGTGGTGTCTGTGAGTGTGTATGTGGTGTGGTGTGTATGTATCTGGTGTGTGTGAGTGTGTGTGATATGTGTATATGGTGTGTGAGTGTGTGTGTGAGGGTGTGTGTGGTGTGTGGTATCTGTATGTGAATGTGTGTGTGTGAGTGTGTGTGTGGTATGTGATTGTGTGTATGGTGTGTGAGTGTATATGTGGCATGTGAGTGTGTGTGTGTGTGTGAGTGTGTGTGAATGCTCCCAGAGTGTGAGATCCCCTGGAGCCGGAGTTACAGGAAATTCTCAGTTCTGTGATGTTAACTAATCCTGGGAACCGACTTCTGGTCTTCTGCAAGAGGCAGCAAGACTCTTATCCACGGAGCCATCTCTCCAACCCCACAAAATGATTGTAACGTGAATGGAGTCCGCTGTAGCTGTCTTCAGACACACCAGAAGAGGGAGTCAGATTCTGTTACAGATGGTTGTGAGCCACTATGTGGTGCCTGGGAATTGAACTCGTGACCTCTGGAAGAGCAGTCGGTACTCTTAACGGCTGAGCCGTCTCTGCAGCCCAGACAGCCAGAGTTTTTAAAAGTCCCCTAACCACTGACTGTATGAACTACAGACAGTTCATTTTTTCATTTAAATTGGGTTGAACTGGTTTATAGAAATGAATAGTAACAGACATTTGAACTCTGCTAAGAGTGCTAGACAATAGAAACTAATCTAATGTAATGACACAGCCGCAGCCTGTTGAAAGAAGGCGTCGTGCTCAGAAGTGCAGTTAAACCAACCTGTGTTATTTAAAAGCCAGGAGGGTCCTCTTCCCTCAGCACATTACTTCAAGAAAAATTGTGTCGTCTTGATCCCTGTGGAGGGAAGCAGCCACCTATCGCTGCTTCTCACTGGTGGATTGGACTGCTGTACCTTATCTTTTCCATCTCCCCAGAGATAAGTAGCAGAGCCCTACAAGCTGAGGTATTTTCAGCTAAGGAACAACTCTCCTCAGAATGTCCAGAGAGTTCACAAATTGTCTATTGCAATCTGGCTTTCAGATTCCCAAGAGGGAATGTCGACCAAAGTAAGAGTTGACTACACTGAAGTTAAAAATTGGTTTGTTTGTTTGTTTACACTCTTCAGGGTAAAGCCCTGAAGAATGTGAGCTTCCTTCACCAGTTCCCCAACATGGAGGGTGGACGTAAGCACGCCACGCAGATGATACGCAGAGCCTTCCCTCCACGGCACCTTCCTTTTGTTTATTTGCACACTCCGTACTGTTTTGAGTTTGCTGTGTGTAAAAATCTAGAGCTAGAGATATAGCTTGTCTGGCTTGCATGAGGTCCAGGGTTCAAATCCCACCATCCATCAAAAAATTTGAAAAAGTTCTTTAGGCCAAAAAGTGCCCCAAATTGGGTGGCTCACACAGAGGCGTCTTGCCACAGCGCTCCTTCAGAGGCTTTGAGTAGAGCATGTCCTCCGTCTCCATCCCAGCTCCTGGAGACTTCAGATGTACCACTTCAGTGGGGCTGCCGTCTTTGCTCGGCATTCTTACTGTTCATGTGTTTTCAGCTTGTGTCTCTCTTATAAGAGCACATGCCACATTGCACTGGGGCTGGTTTCCTATTTCCAAATAAGGTCCCATTCACAAGTACTGTCAGGAGATGACCATGTCCTTCTGTGAGACACCATGCCACCCACAGCATACTTCTCAATTTCAGCCTGAGATTAAATAAATACACATACACACACATACATACATATGTACATGCATACATACAATACATAAATAAAAATAAATACACGTACATACATACGTACATACATACATATATACTGTCATTGTTTGTATATGCTTGGCCCAGGGACTGGCACTATTTGGTGGTGTGGCCTTGTTGAGGTAGGTGTGTCACTGTGGGTGTGGGCTTTAAGACCCTCATCCCAGCCAGGCAGTGGTGGCGCACGCCTTTAATCCCAGCACTTTGGAGGCGGAGGCAGGTGGATTTCTGAGTTCGAGGCCAGCTTGGTCTACAGAGTGAGTTACAGGACAGTCAGGGCTATACATAAAAGCACTGTCACGAAAAACAAAACAAAACAAAACAAAACAAAACAAAACAACAAAAACCCTCATCCTAGCTGCCTGGAAGCCAGTATTCTCCTAGCAGCCTTCAGATGAAGATGTAGAACTCTCAGCTCCTCCTGCACCATGCCTGTCTGGATGCTGCCATGCTCCCACCTTCATGATAATGGACTGAACCATGCTCCCACCTTCATGATAATGGACTGAACCTCTGAACCTGTAAGCCAGCCCCAATTAAATGTTGTCCTTATAAGAGTTGCCTTGGTCATGGTGTCTGTTCACAGCAGTAAAACCCTAAGACACACACACACACACACACACACACACACACACACACATAATAAAAAGGTGCAAAGAGTGCAGTGAGGAAGAGAACCCTTCACTCTGGAATCTAGCTTGTATTTCCTGCTAAGTCAAGAACTTCAATACAACTAATAAAATCCAGATTGCCCATAGAGCTAGTGCCTGATTTCCCACAGATCTCTCAAACAAGGATGTTAAACACAAGCCATTCTGAGCTAACTGCACCAGCCCTCCTCTCTAAATCCAAGCAGTGCCTCTCCCTTAGCCACCTTCCAAACTCATTCATAAGAGCAGGAGGATGGCTCAGCAGGAAAGCCAACACAGGCCTGAGGACTCACTTTCTACACCTGGAACCCAGGGGAAAGCTGGATATTATAGCCACAGCTGTGATCCCATTGCTCCTACCACAGGATGAAAGGCAAATCCTTGGAAGTTCTGTGGTCAGCTAGCCTCGAGTATGTAGCAGAGTCACAAAAACAAGCGAAACCCTGAATTACAATGTAGCAAGCAGGAACCGACTCCCAAAAGGTCTCTCTCTCTCTTTCTCTCTAATACACACACACACACACACACACACTTGCACATATGGGCAGGCACACATTCACACATACACTGTTCCCAGGAGCAGAGCCTGCCTAGTTTCTTTGTGAGGATTCAGGACTCAGGACAGGGCAGATCAAATGATAGTTACTGAGTCATTGACTGCTTTTCTAGTTCTATGCCCCACCCTTACCTTGTCACAGTCTGATCATGAGGCTCATGGCTTGGTTCT
>JADRCD010194308.1:42579-55079 GCA_019843815.1 Montemys delectorum | reverse complement strand
GTTGTGTGTATGTATGTGGTATGTGTATATATGGTATGTATGTGGTTTGTGTATGTGCATGTATGTGGCCTATATGTTTATGTAGTGTGTGTATGTGGGGTGTGTGTGTATGTGGTTTGTGTATATACAGTGTGTGCATATGTGGTGTGTGAGGTGTGTAGTGTGTGTGTGTGTGTGCATGTGTGGAGGCCAAAGGTCATTCTTCTCTATCACCCTCTACCTTATTCCTCTGAGGATTTTTACTGAGCCTGGTGCCAGGCTGGCAGCCAACGTGCCCCAGGGATCCTCTTGTCTCTGTCCTCCATAGCTCAGGGCTATTAGCACATACAACCATGCCCAACATTTTTTACATGTATGCTGGAATCTGGGCTCTGGTCCTCATGCTTATGTGGCAAGCACTCTTATTCACTGAGGACCTCCTGGCCAAGATTCCCAATATTTCAAGCCCCAATATCACTTGTACATCTGTGCCACACTTTGTCTGTTAATCAATCTGCGAATACTTTCTCTTCTTCTTGCCTATTTATTGTGAAAATGCTGCTAAGGACATGAGTGCATTATTTTTAATCAGTTTATTTAATTTTTTGGGGGGCGGGTTTCGAGACAGGGTTTCTCTATGTAGCCCTGGCTGTCCTGGAACTCACTCTGTAGACCAGGCTGGCCTCGAACTCAGAAATCCACCTGCCTCTGCCTCCCAAGTGCTGGGGTTAAAGGCGTGCGCCACCACTGCCCGGCAATCAGTTTATTTAAGTATTAACACCAACTTCACCCATCATTACCAATTATGCAATGCTCACTGCCCCATCTGCACCGTGGAGAGGACAAGCACCTCTGATCATCCCCCCACTGATCTTTCTTTGGCATTCAGACATCTGGACTGTTTATATTTGTTCATAATACATTTGTTTATATTTTAAGATTAAGCATATATGTGTGCATATGGACATGTGCAGGTAAACACAGGTCCCTGTGGCAGCCCGAGAGAGACATTGGAGCTCCTGGATCTGGAGTTACAGGTTGTTGTGAGCTGGTGTAGATGCTGGGAATGACACTCAGGTCCTCTGAAAAAACAGGAAGTACCCTTAACTACTGAGCCCTCTCTCCAGCCCCAACTTGGCTACTTGGTTTGAATGCCTGAGAGGAGGCCATGAAGGCCGTTGCTGAGGAGGTGACTCAGTAAGTAGGGGGCGGCCACAGAAGAGAGCAGCATGAGCTGCCCAACGTCTTCCTTGGGTTTCTGTGGAGAAGTAGGTAGGAAAAAGAAGGGCTTGGGACTGGCTCCTCCGAGAAGGGTGGGAAGTAGTCTTTAGCTGCATAGCACTAGAACCTTGGGGAGCTTAAGGTGGGTGGGAGAAACTATGCCTTGGCCTGTGGCAGTTGGGAAGGCAGAGGAGGAACACAGCTTTGGCCTATGAAAAAGCATGTTCTGGGTGAAGGGACTCAGAACCTGTCTCCTGTCATGACCGGGTGTATGCTTTGGCTTTGTCCATAGTTCCTAGCATACAACCCCCTCTTTAAGACAGTCTCCTCGCTCTTACCCTCTTACTCCCTGTCTTAGTCGGGGTTTCTATTCCTGCACAAACATCATGACCAAGAAGCAAGTTGGGGAGGAAAGGGTTTATTCGGCTTACTTCCACATGGCTGTTGATCACCAGAGGAAGTCAGGACTGGAACTCAAGCAGGTCAGGAAGCAGGAGCTGATGCAGAGGCCATGGAGAGATGTTCTTTACTGGCTTGCTTCCCCTGGCTTGCTCAGCCTGCTCTCTTATAGAACCCAAGACTTCCAGCCCAGGGATGGCACCACCCACAAGGGCCCTACCCCCTTGGTCACTAATTGAGAAAATGTCCCATAGCTGGATCTCATGGAGGCATTTCCCCAACTGAAGCTCCCTTCTCTGTGATAACTCCAGCCTGTGTCAAGTTGACACACAAAACCAGCCAGTACACTCCTTTACCCTCTCTGTCCCTCCTCTCCCCATCACCCCCCCCCACACTTGTTCCTGGCTGGCCTCAACCCTACCCCCTGCCTTTCTCTGTCTCTACTCCCTCCTCAGCTCCCCTCTCCATTCCCTAAATAAACTTTATTCCATACTAAAAAACAAACAAACAAACAAACAAACAAAACCCCAGTCTCTTCTGCTTCTTCCCTACCTTCAGACAGCCATAAAGAAATGACGTCCTTGTCTGACAGCAGCAGGTCATCAGACTCTCCTTATCCCACAGGGTATTTTCCCTGCTTCCTAAGGGAAGGATTCTAGCACAAGAAGAATCCAGATAGGCCTTGCTGGGTCTCCCCATCCCGTAACTCAGCAACTGTTCCCACATCTATACACAAGGAGCAAGTTCAGAGATCTTCTGGCTTGCTGACTGGGGTCAAGGACCTGGAGACAGGACAGCTCTGCCCCTTTCTGCATACCTCCTCCTCCAGCTCTGGCCTCTGCATCCTTTATAATGAATCAGAAACACATATGTCTTCCTGAACTCTGTGAGCCAGTTGAGCCAATTATTAGAACTTTAGGAGATGGCTGTGGGATCCTCCATTTACAGCCAGTTGCTGTACCCCAAAGCACAGTTAAACACCTTGGGGACTTGTAGAGTGCCTTTTGAAGTGCAGGTGATCTTAGGACTGGGCCCACAGCCTAGGGACTGTGGGCTTCTCTCTAGGTTGGGAGTCAGACTGGAATTTATTGGTTTTGTGGCATGTAGGGGGAAATCTCAAAATGTTGGGGCTATTGTTTTGTTTTGTTGGTGGTACTCAGGGAACCCATGTCTGTACATGCTGCCCAAGTGCACCTTCCTTCTCTTGGGACAAAGCTTATGAAGTTGCTCAAGCTAGCCTTGAACTCACTGCATAGAAAATTAACTTGACATCCTTCTAGCTCAGCCTCCTGAGAAACTGAGATCACAAGCTCCTGTCACCAGCCCCAACAATCCCATACATTTTAGACACAAAAAGGAATCTTCTGCTTTGATGGCACAGTGACAGCAGGGAAGAGATCCCTTGTTCTGTCCACATGCCACCGCATGGCACGCCATCTTGGCCCCTGATTCCACTGAGCAGGAGGTACCTGAAAAAGAGCAGACACAAATGGCCATGAAGAAGAAGCCTGCTGTGTCAGGCCTCGGATCCCATTACAGATGGTTGTGAGCTACCATGTGGTTGCTGGGAATTGAACTCAGGACCTTCAGAAAAGCAGTCAGTGCTCTTAACCCCTGAGCCATCTCTCCAATACCATGTTTTGATTTTACAAAGGGGTTACCGTTAAGAGATTTCCTCTAGTCTCAGAAAGAGACTTTGACCTTTGACCTTTTAGATGTTTGCAGTTGGATTAATGCATTTTACATTATGATAGGACTGGAAGCCTTTGAAGACCATGGAGTGGAGCATGATCTCATTCCATGATGGTTGGAATGAGAATGGCTCCCAAAGGCTCATACTTGGTCCCCAGTGGGTGGAACTGTTTAGAAAGGACTAGGAGGTATGTCATGGGGAGGGAGGTGGCTTTGAAGTTTCAAAAAGCCTTACACAGTCCCTGGGGTCTTTGCTCTACCATCATGGATTCTAACCTTCTGGATCCATAGGTCCAATTAAATACTTCCCTTTGTAAGCCGTCTTAGTTATTGTGTTTTGAACAGCGATAGAGGAACCACTGACACGCAGACCTACACAAGTTTACTTTCTAAATTCACCCATGATTCCCTCTGATTCCTTCCACGCATATGCTCGTTAACCATCCACAGTTCATCTCCTCACAGCCCTGCAGTTTACCACTCACCTCCTCACAGCCCTGCAGTTTACCACTCACCTCCTCACAGCCCTGCAGTTTATCGCTCACCTTGCAAAGAACAACTGAAACTCTGGAGCCTCGAGTCTTATTTTTATCTTCATATTTATTCCAAAAGTCCCCTTGTCTGCACAAAAATATTAAATAAATGTGCAAGCTGTTTCTCACTAAGCTGTTTGACGTTATACTGAGCCTTAGTTCTAGCTGCAGTACCTAAGAAATTTCTCCTTTTACCACAGGTGAGCTGCTTCCACTGTCTGGCTTTCCACAGAGAGCTGTGTGGCTGTGGGCTTACCCAGGGTGTTTAATTAAGGACACACTAAGCTATCTACTATCTACTAGGAATTAGGAGAATTGCTGCTTAAAAATTATTAACTCATTGCATTTGTATGGGTCTCAGGACTTGTTAATTATCCCTTTAATAAAGGCATGTGTCTTAGTCAGGGTTTCTGTCATGACCAAGAAGCAAGTTGGGGAGGAAAGGGTTTATTCAGCTTATACTTCCACATTGCTGTTCATCACCAGAGGAAGTCAGGACTGGAACTCAAGCAGGTCAGGAAGCAGGAGCTGATGCAGAGGCCATGGAGGGATGTTCCTCACTAGCTTGCTTCTCTGGGCTTGCTCAGCTTGCTTTCTTATAGAACCCAAGACTATTCAACCCAGAGATGGCATCACCCACAAGGGACCCTCCCACCCTTGATCACTCATTGAGAAAATGTCTTACAGCTGGATCTCATGGAGGCACTTCCTCAAGGGAAGCTCCTTTCTAACTCCAGCCTGTGTCAAGTTGACACACAAACCAGCCTCCAGTATGCTTATCCTCCTGCAGTGGGCTTACGAGGTTTATATCCAGGTCTTTGAGACCTCCGGTTTTGAGAACCCTATATTCAATAGCTGGCTGCAGCCTGTCCACCCCTTTTGCCCTGACAGTCTTTCTACATGACCCTGGCAGCCCTGGAACTCTGTGTTGAAGATCAAACGTTCACCCAGCTTTTGTCCATCCTTCTGCCGTCTACCTCTGAAGCTCTGGGATTATAGGTATGAGACACCTCATCAGGATTGCCTACGTTTCTACTGTGAGCTGTGTTCCTCTAGGTATGTCCTCTTCAGCTTCAGCTTCCATGAAAGGGAGAACTGGAGTGTGTATAAATAGTTCAGCTGCATCTGTACAGGATGAAGACTCTTATGTGAAATGCACAGCGAGAGCTGGGGCTCTCTGGTGGCTCATGCCTGTAACCCCAGCACTCAGAAAGTAGAGTCAAGAGGATCAAGAGTTCAAGTCCATCCTCAGCTACATAGAAAACTTGAGGTCAACACTAGCAACAAGAAATTCTGTGTACTGGATGGTTTTGGGTCAACTTGACACAGGCTGGAGTTAACACAGAGAAAGGAGCTTCAGGTGAGGAAATGCCTCCATGAGGTCCAGCTGTGGAACATTTTCTCAATTAGTGATCAAGGGTGGGAGGGTCCCTTGTGGGTGGTGCCATCACTGGGCTGGAAGTCTTGGGTTCTATAAGAAAGCAAGCTGAGCAAGCCCAGAGAAGCAAGCTAGTGAGGAACATCCCTCCATGGCCTCTGCATCAGCTCCTGCTTCCTGACCTGCTTGAGTTCCAGTCCTGACTTCCTTTGGTCATGAACAGCAATGTGGAAGTATAAGCTGAATAAACCCTTTCCTCCCCAACTTGCTTCTTGGTCATGATGTTTGTGCAGGAATAGAAACCCTGACTAAAAGCTGGGCAGTGGTGGCACATGCCTTTAATCCCAGCACTTGGGAGGCAGAGGCAGGCAGATTTCTGAGTTCGAGGCCAGCCTGGTCTACAGAGTGAGTTCCAGGACATCCAGGGGTACACAGAGAGACCCTGTCTAGAAAAACAACAACAAAAACCCAACGAAACAAAAAGAAACCCTGACTAAGACATCCTGTAATAAACAAATAAACAAACCAATAAAAGCAGGCTGGAGAGGTGGCTCTGGCTCTCTGCTGCTCTTGCAGAGAGCCTAGTTTGGTTCCCAAACCTATATGGTGGCATGCATTTGTCTGTAAGTCCATCTCCAGGGAATCTGACCCCCTCTTCTGGCCTCTGCAAGGCAAAACACTCACATGCATAAAAATGAGTTTTCTTAAAACAACAAAAATAAAACAACATGAGTTGATCAATAAATAAGATTTTTAAATACATGGAATTAAATTACCACATCTAAAAATATGCAGTTAAGTTCAAATGCTTGCAAATAAAGGGTTTCTAATGGGTACAGAATGCAAGAAGAGACCAGAGATGATCTAGGTCCTGCCAGACATCGCAATATCCTCTTCTGGCCTCCAATACTGACCTGAGTTAGATCTAGTCTTTAAATCTAATTGCTGGTTACCGGAAATCCTGGAGTTGGAATAGCTCACTAATACCATGAAGATACAGTCAGCCAAATAAAAATGTGGGAAGCTATCCAAGGCAAATGGCCTGCTTTCTTCACAGTGGAAAAGAAAATCCGTGAGAAAAAAAAAAAAAGAAAGAACATATAGTTTTTTTCTTAAAAAAAGAGCTTAAATAATCCTTAAGAAATCTATGTGAGCTAGGGATGCAGCCAGTGGCACCGCCTTTGCCTGAGCTAGGGATGCAGCCAGTGACACGGCCCTTGCCTGGTAGGTGCAGAGCACCCAGTGTAGTCTAATTCAACCCCAGGGCAGCAGAAAAGAAAACAACATGACAATACAACGCTATGTTCAGGGCTGGGGATGTGGATCAGTTGGTTCTTACCTAGGTTGCATGGCATTCTGGGTTCAATCCCCAGCACCAGATGAAATGCCTGGGCCTGGGTCTTAGGCTCTGAGTCCCAGCACTAAGGAGGTGGAGACTAGAGGTCAGAAATCCAAGGTCATCTCAACTACATTGTAAGTTCAAAGCCAGCCTAGAGTACCTGAGACCTTGTTTCATAAATAAATAAGCAAATAAATAAAATATAACACTCCAACCTTGTATGGATCCTGCCTCAAACCAACTACCTAAAACATTTATGAAACAAACACCAAGCAAAGGCTCAGTTAAAAAAATTTTTTTTTGGTTAAAATAATGGTACTATGATCACATCTCAAAATTGCCACATAAGTACACACATGTAACATGCATATATGTATACATATGCATGTACACACATACATGTATGTTCATACGTGCATATTAAATAGACTAAAGTGTTTATAGATGCAAAGAGGTGATATCTAGAGTTTTCTTCAAAATAGTTGTATATACCTGGGGAGGGGGCTGAACGGGGTATAGGTGGAATGATTGACGGAAGGGCGGCTCATGATATGAATCTCTCCAATGTTGTATACGTCTGAAAATTTCCATAATGAAGGTAGAATGGAATGAGCCAATAAACCCTCCCTCCCCTTGGCTCTCAAAGCTCCTGGTGCTGCGATCCTTTAATCCAGCTCCTCATGTTGTGGTGGCCCCAATATGAATCATTGTGAAGCACAATGTAACATCTGTGTTTTCTGTAGGTTTTAGGGCACCCCATGCTTCTCTGTGCCGCATCTGCAGTGGCTGAGCTGGTAGACGAAGATGCTTTACAGTTCTATAATAGATTTAAAATCAGGTCTCAGACGCATCTGCTCATCCATCGTCTTGCATTAGGTCCCGCAGGGCCCACGCTAGCTGATACCAATAACACATCCTCTAAGATACTGCAGCATAATTCAGTATGGCTCCTACAACAGCATCACCAAAATGGAAGCTCTCGGTGGCCCTGCTGGTACCTGTGCTGGAGCTGGTGGAGCAAGGTCAGAATGGAACTGTACCTGCCCCCATCACTTCCTGGTTCTGAATCTCGCGGTCCTGACTCCCTTTCGGCTTTCTGGGGGAACCTGGCTCCTCTTAGAATAGGTTCGAGGCAGCCGGTTTCCTAAATCAGTTTTAAAGCAGAAGTCTAGATGGACCAAAAAACAAAAAAACTCAAAACAACAACAAAAAAACCCCACACTAACCTTGAGAACAATTAAGCATGCATTTCGCCAAGCAGAACCACTCCACTCTTAAATAGCAGGCCATTCTTAAATATTTAATAGTCTTCTCCTGAGGTCTTAAAAATATTCAATTTCCATGCGGCTCATCTGAATACAGATGTTGTTTTCTCTGGGTATGAGACAATGTTTCATTATTGACCTGCCTTGGAATTAGGTCAGCCTTTGTATTTGGGGGACTGGTTTTTATCCCTCTGGTTTCCCTCCCGGTGTGGCTCACCCCCGGGCTGCTGGCCTAGTTAGTTTTTGTCAGTGTTCCTCCTTCCAGGCAGGTTGCAAGGCTCTGAGTGAATTTCTGACTCCAAACCAGCACTTGTTATTTCTCGGGCTTCAGCCCAGGCCCTCAGAGGCGGCTCACAAAGCCTGCTGTTGGCTCTCATTTTAGAACAGAGAGACAGAACTACATGTCCACATCAGAAAGAGATGTTGGCTTCTTTTTTCTTCTCCTTCTTCTTCTTCTCCTCCTCTTCCCCCCCCCTCCTCCTCCTCCTCCTCCTCCTCCTCCTCCTCCTCCTCCTCCTCCTCCTCCTCCTCCTCCTCCTCCTCCTCCTCCTCTTCGTCCTTCTTCTTCTAATTCCCTAGCTAACAGTTATATCCTTGTTTCTTATGAAGTTTTTAAATTTTCAATTTAATTTAATTTTTATTTTATGAGGCATGGTCTAACTGTATAGTGCTGGCCGGCTTGGAATTTAGTATGTAGACCAGGCTGGCCTCGAACTCACAGAAATCCACCTGCCCCTTCCCAGAGCTGGGATTAAAGGCGTGCGCCACCACCGCCCGGCCCCTTCTCAGTCTTTTAGAGACTAAAATTAGAGGCTAATTTTATTTTAACACCAACATCTATTCCTCTAATATTAGTGCATATTAACTTACACTTACAATCTAACTTAAATATTCACAGGAAGTGTTAAAACATTCCACTGCCTTTGAAGTGGGAGTAGAAGATGAAAAAGTGAAAGAACTTAGAAAGTAGATAATGCTTTGTGTGTTTTAATTTGATGAAGGTAATTCTCAGCTTGGGGATTGGGTTTCTCCTTTCAGCACCTCTAAAGCGTGGGTAGTCGTCATGATTTTGATACTAAGGGTCCAGAATCCTCTGTGTTAACATGCTGAGAGAATTACATCATGATTCGTCAATAATTACATCTCTGCTCTGAATGACTTTCACTGTGGTATCATCACCAACAAGACACCTCCATTATCATTAACATTTGTGGTTTATGTTAGAAATACAGAGAAGATGGGTGTTAAGTCACCATAAACGTGCCTGTTTCTTTAGAAGGAAATAAGGTGAAATTCTAGGACTTTGAAAATAAAAGCCCTTGACAAAAGCTTTTCACATTTACTTATTTACTGACATGTATGCGTGTGTGTGTGTGTGTGTGTGTGTGTGTGTGTGTATGTGAGTGTGAGTGTGTGCGTGCCTGCTGGGTACATCTGTGTACCATGTGTAACTGGTGCCTGCAGAGGCCAGAGGTGTCAGATCCCCTATAACTTGAGTTGCAGGCTGTTGTGAAATGCTTGATGTGGGTGCTTAGAATCAAACATGGGGGCTGGCGAGATGGCTCAGCGGGTAAGAGAACTGACTGCTTTTCCGAAGGTCCTGAGTTCGATCCCAGCAACCACATGGTGGCTCACAACCACCCCGTAATGAGATCAGGACGCCCTCTTCTGGTGTGTCCAAAGACAGCTACAGTGAATTATGCCGGAGCGAGCGGGGCCGGAGCGAGCGGGGGCCAGCAGAGGTCCTGAGCCACTCACATGATGGCTCATGACCATCTATACAGCTACAATGTACTCATACACATAAAATAAATAAAAATAAATCTTTTAAAAAAAAAAAAAAAAAAGAATCAAACATGGGTCTGCGGGAGACAGGGGCAGGAGGATCTGAAATTCAAGGACTGCCTAGCTAAAGACCTTGGTGCTGGCGAAGGTAATGGAACATCAGCACTGAAGGGAAGGCCTAATGTCCAAGGACAGCATTTAGGGCTGCCCCAGACAAGCCTGACCTTGACTGGTATGGTACAGCTCACATCTACCACGCTGGGCAAATAGGGGTACACATGGGGACTGGTTCCTCTGCTCTGCTGCTGTCAGCTTGGTACCAAAGCTGGCAGCTTTGTGTCTCCGAGGTCAGCCCATGCTGTAGCACCCAGTTAGCCTGTCAGTGTGAATGCCAACAGTCGGTTAGCTAGAGCTTACTCAAGAGACCTGAGGGAACCTCATCCAGGGGAAGGCAGTCCAAGCCACTCAAGCTCTCCTTGTGAATGAAGACGTACGCACTAAGGCTTGCAGCACCAGCTCCTGTGTGAGTATTCTCTCTTTCCAGCCCACCTCACAAGTCTGTGAGCCGATTCCCCCCACATACACACAGACATAGACACACACACACACAGACAGACAGATACACACACAGGCACACACATATGTTATGCACAGGCACAGCTATGCACAGACACAGACACACACACCCAGACAGAGAGATACACACAGACACATAGACAGGCACACACACACACACAGATAGACACACACAGACACAGACACATAGACAGGCACACACATATGCTATGCACAGGCACAGCCATGCAAGACACACACACACACACACACACACACACACACACACACACACACACGCTCTTTATAGAATAGTAGTGTCCCTATAGCCTAGAGATCCCGACCACTGGGCGGTCTACAGATGCTGTGGGAAGCTGCTTTCTTGTCCTAGAGCACATTATCCCTCTGCTCTAGATGAAAGTTGATGTTGATATCAGCTCTCGAGCTCTTGAGCTCTTCTCACTACCAGGCCATGTTCGAGGGTGCAAGGGCTCAGTCTGTCACAAAGCTCCCAGTACAGTGTGGACAAACCTACTGCTTGGTAAATATTTGTTAAATGTCGTGTTAACCTGTTTCATGTCACTGTAACAAAATGCCAGAGATGAACAAATCAGAAGGAAATCTTGATTTGATTCACAGTTTTTGAGTTCATTCAATCCATGCTGTTTACTGTAGCGGCTTGTGTTCTCATGCTAATTATGTTACCCAAAAATCTGTTTGCAGTGTCCCATGCATAGGACTAAAGGAATCCTGTCCCCAGTTGGTTTTTGACTGGCCAATAAAGATACTGGCCAATGGCTGGGCACGGGGACAGAGGCACGACTTTTAGGATTCCCAGGAAGGAACAGAAGAAGGGGAAGAGGGCATGGATGGACCACGCTGGAAAGGTGCAGGAGGGAGAGACAGCTGACATGTAGGTACAGGGAGAAAGTGGCCCCAGGATGGCTGCCCAGAAGGGTCCAGGGCAGCAAAGATAAAATATAGATTTAGTACATATTAACTCAGGAAGATCGGAGGGAAGTGTGTGTTAGCCATGTTGGAGTTAGGGAGGAGCCCAGCCATTGATCTGTTTAAGGTATTTAAAATATAAGACTATATGCTTGTCTTTCTTTCAGGAATTCAGAACATTGAGGCAGTAGCAAGAGAAGTTTAGAGTGGATTAATATCATACTGCTACAGTTTAAGTCTGTTGTTTCTGGGCCTGAGGTGAGTGTGTGTGTGTGTGTGTGTGTGTGTGTGTACAAAGAGAGAGACTATGAACCCACAAGAAGGAAAGGGGCTTGAAATAGCTGCAAGGGCATCGCCTCATTCCCTTAATTTTACTAATTTTTACATGTGTGTGTTCATGTTGCAAGTATTCATGGGAGTACAGGGTGCGCATGTGTGGTGCACATGTGGGCGTCTCAGTCATCAGGCAACTCCCACATTTTGTTTGAACCAGGGTCTCTCATTGGCCTGGAACTTTAGCGCAGAGTTCATGCTAGCTGACTGAAAGTTTCCGAGAATCCATCTGTCTGCCCCTCCCATCTCACTGCTGCAGGGATTACGGGCACTCACTACCTTCTGCTGAGCCATCTTCCCAGCGCCCCAGCTACTTAGCTAGGTCTGGTCTAGGTTGCCGTCACCTCCGGTGAGTTACCACCTTCACATCGTCAGAGCCCTCACGATGGATCACTTACCAAAAGCACAAGCTGGCTGGGTGGGAAATGTAGACTCCTCGCTTGTTAGATGCTTGATCCCCAGGTGGTTGCATGGCTTGGGGAAGCTGTGGAATCCTTAGGAGGCAGAACCTCACTGGCAGAAGTGAATCATTGTGGGTAACTTGAGGCTTTACGGCCTGGCCCCACATGCTGTTCACAGTTCTTGAGTGCAGATGCAATGTAATCAGCCAGCTTCCTGATCCTGCCATGGCAGGCTTTCCCCGCCTGTGGCTGAGTCTCCTCCACTGTGACGCCTGTCTCCTGTTGCAGGATGTTTGATCACACTGTATTATATTGTTTACTGGAAAAAACCAGATTGTTGTTAGTTGTG
The DNA here is from genome assembly GCA_019843815.1 of Montemys delectorum. Classification (NCBI taxonomy): domain Eukaryota; kingdom Metazoa; phylum Chordata; class Mammalia; order Rodentia; family Muridae; genus Montemys; species Montemys delectorum. Next base: position 42,902 of record JADRCD010194308.1, on the reverse strand, counting down.
CTGTGGCTCAGCCTTAGCACACACCTTTAATCCTAAGCAATGAAGGTAAAGTTAGTTTGTAGAAGGAAGCAGCCATGTTTAAAAGTGATTATCTAATTGAGTGGCAGACAAAGTGACGAATCACAGAAAGATACTACAGAATAGGCTATGCCCAGCTGTCAGGAGAAGAGAGAGGGAAGAGAAGCTACTTAAGAGAGCACACTGAGCAGGGCGGTGGTGGCACTTGGGAGGCAGAAGCAGGCAGATTTTTGAGTTCCAGGACAGCTAGGGCTATACAGAGAAACCCTGTCTCGAAAAAAAAAAAAAAAAAAAAAGAAAACAAA
>JADRCD010194308.1:2875-40232 GCA_019843815.1 Montemys delectorum | reverse complement strand
TCTCTCTCTCTCTCTCTCTCTCTCTCTCTCTCTCTCTCTCTCTCTCTTTCTCTTTCCTTTTTCTGGTTGCTTTCACACAGTACCTGGGTTTGGTTTCCAGCACCCACATGGTGGCTTATAACCCCCTGTAACTGCAGTTATGGGGGATCCAATGCTCTCTCTGACCTTTGTGAGCATCAGGAATGCACATAGTATGTTTATGTACATGCAGGCAAAAACACTCATAAGCAGAAAATAAAAATAAATCTTAATCCAGGCGGTGGTGGCACACACATTTGATCCCAGCACTTGGGAGGCAGAGGCAGGCAGATTTCTGAGTTCGAGGCCAGCCTGGTCTACAGAGTGAATTCCAGGACAGGCAGGGCTACACAGGGAAACCCTGTCTCAGAAAACCAAAAAAAAAAAAAAAAAAATCTTCTAAATGCTTATAATGTGGGGAGTTTTAAAATGATGTCAGTTTAACCCTCGCCATCCGTCCTCTTTCTACTGTGATGGCGTGTGGTATACATGGGGTTCTTAGCTCAGCTGCCATTACAAAGAACCATGGGGTGGATGCTTTAAGTAGGAAAGACGATTATTTCCCAGCGTTCTGGAGGCTGAAAATACAGGGTCAAGGCGCCAGTCTACAGGGGCCCCGATGAAGGCATTCCTTCTGGCTTGCAGATGTGTGTTTTGTCATGCTGTCCACTGTGGGAGGAGGGAGAGGTGGAGGAGAGGAGCCATTTCTTACAAGTGGGAGGAGGGAGAGGGAGAAAAGAAGAGCCATTTCTTACAAGTACACTAATCCTACCACAGGGGCTTCATCCTTGTCACTTCCGATAAACCTCATCAGCTCCTACAAAGGTTAATCTGCATCCTCAATTTGGGGTTTAGAGATACCTGGGACAATTATGAGGAGGATTAGTCTGACCCTCATGGTCCTCTGACCCTGCGGTCTGTCTCTTACCACCTCGCCACTCTCACTCAGGAACTTCCTACTCTCCTGGGGACACTTCCTCTGCACCTCAAGTGGGAACCAAGGGCAGACTGACCGAAGCTGGCCAGCAAGTCTAGCAGCAGCCGTGAGCTCCAGGTTCAGTGAGCGACCCAGCATTTTAAAGATGAAAAGCAAAGGAAAGACACGTAACATTGATCTCAGGCTTCCACATACACACGTGTGCGTGCAAACACCCACACTCATAAGTATGTGCACCATGTATATACACCAAAGAAAGACAACAACAACAATGTCAAGAATGGAGGCTCCAGGAGGCAAGGATTTGAGGAAACCATTTTGAAGTCCACACAGGTGAAATGACCTGACGTCTGAGATTGACTTTAAAGATTATCAAATAAAAGTACCCGTGCCTCAGAGTATCAGGAATGCATGGCTGAGCCTAGGTCATCACACGACGAAGACAGTTGATCCCATGATAACTGCTGGTGGTGCCTTATAAGCATGCATGTCTTAGACCTGCCATAAACATAAACTCACAAAAGCCAATCCTAAGGTAGCGCCGCCATGCTACAACATTGGCTTCCTTTCTCCTGGGTTGTGTTTAAAGGCCCATTTCAGATTCCCTGCCATTTTATTCTAACTTGCTTCAATGTGCATCTGCCAACCATGGACATACATACCCACGAAGCCATTTATCCATCACACCTAAAATAATTAACAACAGTTCGTCACTTGATCTCAGTGAAGAGGCTGAGAGGCAATAATGTAATTCTTTTAAAATCTTGCTTATTATTTTTGAATGCTGCATTTACATCATTTTACCCCATGACCTCTTCTAGCTTCTCCCATGAACCCCAGCTCCCTTTTTTTTTATTTTTTTTTATACCGCGACCCCCAGCTCCCTTTTAAGTTTATGACCTCTTCTATAATTATTGTTTTACACATACACACATGTGTATATACATTCAGGTATACATACATGCATGCACACACACACAACCTATTGAGTTCATTTACTGTTGCTCTTAAGTACATGTTGTTTAGAGCCAACTACTTGAAATTGCATAACCTATCAGAGGGTTCATCCCTGAAGAAAACTAGTTCTTCATCTCTCAGCACCCAGTGATTACCTGTATTGACCATGGAGTGCTCTGCCTAGGGACCATGTGGTGCCCAGTCCTAGACACAGCATCTGCAACACAATCCTGAAACTAAAGCCCAGGAACATTCTGGAGAGAAGCAGGTTTATAAGAATGGCTACTACAAGACAATGTCATCTAGACATGACACAAAAGCTGCACCCATGACATCTCAATATCATGGTTGTCCAAGTCAGCTTGGGTAAGGGAAATCTCACAAAGCCCCAACCTAGATGAAGAATTTACCACAACTAATGTTGATCATACACAACAAAGTTAAATATTAGTTCTTTCATTAGCTATTAGGAAAAAAGCCACAAAAAAAATCAATTACTTATTTTTTTTCAATTAAAAAAATTTGGGTGGCTTGCAAACACACATACACACATACACACACACATACACACACACACACACACACACACACACACACACACTATGCATGTCCAATGCCCTCAGAGACAGAAAAAGAAGCCTGCTCCTTTGGGACTGGAGTCACAGATGGCTATGAGCTTCCGTGTGGATGCTGGAGGTCAAGCCTGACTTCTGGGAGAGCAGCCAGTACTCCTAACTGCCGAGCCTTTCTCTCTAGCTCTCAACCACTTAGTTCTTGAAACCATGATCTATAATCCACAATCAAAGCCCTCTGGCTGTCTCACAAACATCGCTCTGTTTGTTTTGCTTGAACCTCCTCAAATTATACACATAGCCTTCTGCTCTACCTCGTTTCCTTTAAAATCTAGAACAGCCCCCTTCCCTTTGCCTGCTGTTTGTTACATAATGCTTTTTTTTTTTTAACTAAAAATGTTTATTTCAGAAACATATATCAGAACAAATGAGAGGACAAAAATTAAACTTGCATGAACAGAGGAAATGTGGGCTGGCTAAAAATTCATGGATTGTTGGCAAGACGCTTCAGAAGGTAAAAGTGCCTGCTGCTAAGCCGGGGTGCCTGAGCTAAGTTCTCAGAGCCCACAGAGAAGGAGAGAGCGATTCCCACTAACATTCCTGAGGCCTTGAACTATGTGCTACGTACACACACACACACACACACACACACGGATAAATAACAAACAAATAAACAAATAGAATAATTTAAAGGGCCAGAGAATTGGCTCAGCAGTGAAGACACTGGCTGCTCTTGCAGAGGACCCAGGTAGTTCCCAGCACCCTCCCATACAGCACCTCACAATTATCTGAGCTCCAGTTTCAGGTATCTGATGTTCTCCCTTCTGGCCTTTGAAAATACATGGCACACATGTGGTGCACATAAACACTTCCAGGCAGACACCTAGTCCACATAAAATTAAATTAAAAAATAAAAATAAGAGCCAGGCAGTGGTGGCACATGCCTTTAATCCCAGCACTTGGAAGGCAGAGGCAGGCGGATTTCTGAGTTCGAGGCCAGCCTGGTCTACAGAGTGAGTTCCAGGACAGCCAGGGCTACACAGAGAAACCCTGCCTCGAAAAACCAATAAATAAGTAAGTAAATAAATAAATATAAAAATAAAAACCAAGTAAATAAATGAAAATAAATAAATGAAAATAAATAAAAATAAGAACTGAGCACAAACACATGGAAACCCAGGACCGGGGCTAAGGATCTTCTGGTTTCTTGCATGCAGCTTACTGTGTGGGACCCTGACAGACTATGGTCTGCACATGTTCCTAAAGACAATGGTTTTAGCTGATGCATTTTGAAAGACAGAGGTCAAGGTACAGGGATTATTTTTGTGGCTGGAGTGTTTCAGTTGGGTCAGGTGCATAGAACGTCCTCTGAAGATGGCTGAAGGATTGATTGGATGATTTCAGAGATATTTTGAAGTAAAATGTCAATATTTTGTGTTATTACTGAGTGTGACTGTCAGAATTTAGTTATGGGGTTTGCTGAAATGGGAGAAGGAGAACTGTTTCCAGACTTAGGCTTGCTGGTGTGAGTGTGTGTGTACATGTGTGTGTGTACATGTGTGTGTATACATGTGTGTGTACATGTGTGTGTGCATGTGTGTGTGTACATGTGCACGTGTGTGTGCACATTTCCATGTGCATGCTTATCTGTGTGCATGTCCATGGGAGGGGGCCAGACCTCAGTGTCTTCCTCAGTTGCTCTCTGCTTTCTTGCTTTTACTGAGTCTGGCTGGAACTGTGTAGCTCTGGCTGACCTAGAAATCTCTTAAGACCAGGCAGGCTTTGGATTCCCAAGAGATACATCTGCCTCTGGCTTCCAATTGTCAGGATTAAAGGAATGAGCCACCACAGCCAGCCCTCTCCATTTTATTTTGTTTTTTACATTATTTATGTAATGTGAGTGTGTACTGGTGTGTGTGTGTGCCATGGCGTGGTGTGCATATGTAGGTCACAGATCAACTTTCACGCGTCTGTTCTTTCCTTCCACCACGTGGGTCCTGGAGATTGAACTCAGATCATCAGGAACCTTTACCCACTGAGCCATCTTGAAGGCCTTTGTTTTGTTCTGTCTGTCTCTCACTGAGCCTGGACTCGTCATGTCGGTTGGACCGACTGGCTAGTAAGCTCCAGGCACCCTCTTCTCCCCACACCCCGCTCCCTCCAGTGCTGAGATTCCAGATGCACATTGCTAGACCCAGCTTATGCGTGCTTCGCTAGGCCTCAGAGTCACTCCAGCTGTTATACTAAGTAATGAGCACTTTTATTGGCGTAGCCTTCTTTGCAGCCCCAGGCTTACTGTTTTAACTGTGGACCCTTGAGCAAATACTTAGTCCCCTTGGGCTCATTTCTTCATCTTTGTGTGTGTGCCATAAGTGTGGAGCAACCTGTGGAGGCTGGAAGAAGGCGTATATTTTATTAAAAAATAAAATAAAATTTAAAATCTGTCCTTTGGTTATTTTTTTTTCATAAAACATCATTTCATATGACAGTTTGAGAAACACTATCTTAAGATTCCATAAAACCTGAGCAAGTACGTACTGGTCGGTCAGAAACCTACATTTTGTCAGATGTGTGATTTATGTGTTTGTCTCTTCCCCATCCCTTTGGAATCTAGTGAAACATTTCAAAGCCATACCACAATTCAGATGTAATAGAAATAATCAATAATGGTTATTGGATTCTGTGTGGTATGCTAATTAGGGCTCTCTTGATCTAGAGCAAACCCAGTACCCATTTGCTGGCATAAGAGAAGACATTGTTAGCTGGGACTTCAGGATGATAAAGTCATGAGTAGAGAGAGTCCTCTGAGATAGACCAAGGCCCAGGGTGCAGTATGGGGTTTTATTTTCCTACAAAAATATGATAAAAGTCTGACCCCCACCCCCTGTGACTGAGACCCTATTTGGAAGGACGAGCAGTCTCTAGCTTTTGGTGGATTGATCCCTGGCTCTCTGAGTTTTGCTGGTGTTAAGTGATACAGTCAGTATAAAGTGTGATTCTGACAGGATTGCTGATCTTCCCGGTTAGCATGTGAAGTATAATCCTCTCTCAGGATACGGGGTGTGGTAACCCTCTGATGGCCAGGGAAGACAACATGTTCTACACGCAGGGTGACCAAGTATTTGAGATTTGTGACATGACTCTGCCATCTACCTATGTGTTAGGCAACATTTATAATTATCCTTCAATGCATGCAGCCTATAGTTTGGACTGGCAATCTACAGTGTGCTGTGGGATTCATCGTTGTTGTTTGGAACAGAGTCTTACTCTTTAATCCTGGCTGACCTGGAATTCTCTATGTAGACCAGGCTGGCCTTGAACTCCCGAGATCCTCCTGTCTCCCAAGTGCTGGGATTACACACGTGCACTTACCATGCCTGGCTACAGAATATTGTGTTGATAAGCAGCATGCCATGTTTCATTTATGATAATTTCAATTTATGGCCAGTCTATGGTGATGTTGCCCCACCATAGTTTGAGGAAGTTGAAATGAAGTCACACTCAGAGCAGGCCTAACTAGCACGACTGGTGACCTTGTAGAGGAGACTTAGACAGCCACAGAAGGGAAGAACACACATAAAGCTGGAGGTAGAGACCGGGGGGGGGGGGGGGGGGGGGGGGGGAGGGCATGTCTATAGACAAACAAGCACCAGGGGTCACCTGCAAACCCAGAAACTCACAACAGAACAGAGTCGATGGTCCCTGTGAGCCTCCAGAGGCCTGTGGGCCACTGACACCCTGACTGCAGACTTCTAGACTCCAGCCCCGAGAGGAAGTGAACAGCGGGCGTCTAAGCCAGTCTATGGCACTTGGCTTCAGCAACCCTAGGGAGGTAAGCTGGTGTAGGCATAATCTCTTGTGCACTTCGTAAAAGCATCATCTGTCAATAGAAATCTGATGGCCAATAAACTGAGGTAGAGTTACAAGGTGGGACATAAGCAGAGAGAGGACCTCCGGGAAATACTCAGGAGCAGAAGGATTTGCCACTCAGACTGGAAGAAAGTTGGACGTATGAAACTGAGGAGAGGTAACCAGCCATGTGTCAGGCACAGAATAATATAAACAGGATGATGAGTTATGCGATAGCTGGGGAACAAGACGAGCTTAGGGCCTAGACATTCATTCATAAATAAACTTCTGTGTTATTATTAGGGAACCTGGGGAACACAAAAACAAAACAAAACAACAACAACAACAAAAACCAAACAGTCACCAGCTGCCTTTATGTCCTGCCAGTCGCTCCCTCAGAACTTCTGGATCGTCTTCATGTGGCAATTAAGAACAAGGCTCTAGTTTCCCAGTTCATATGGAGGAAGGCGTTGCTGACAGCCACTTCTGACTTTGTGGGAAACAGCCATGAAGGCATAGATGCCAATGGCTTCTGTCCATCCCAGGCCTAGCTTCTAACGCAGGGTACAGTTGTATACTAAAAGATACTCTTGAAGTTTCAATTGGGCAGAAAAGAAAAGCCTGCCTAAACTCAATGACCCAATGTGGTGTCAAAATTGCAGATGTTCTTCTTGGCGATCCTGACCTTGGCTAGAATGCAGTTCAGTCCACCCGTACTTGAGTAGAGCATTGGAAGGCGTGCCCACAGACTCAAACCTTCGGGACTGTCTTTCTGCGGTTGGATACATTTCCAACTCTTGACCAGCCCATGTGGAACCTACCTAGCTCCTTTCCAGAAGGCTGCCCTTCCCTCTCCCCCAGGTGGACTTTGTTCATCCGGTGTCTGTTCTCTGCTCCTCTGACTTCCTGGTTGCTGTCAGCTCCTCAGGGCAGGGACTTCCTCGCCCAGCATCTCTTACCTCAATGTGTGATGTGTGTCTGAAGCACAAGGAAGTAGATGGTGGGTTTTTTTTTTTTTTTTTTTTTTTTTAGGAAAGCTCAGTGTTCTGTAGCCGTAACAGAACAGGAGGCCATGCCTCTGACGGAGACGAGAAGGGATTTTGTTCAGACTAGAAAGAAAGATAGGTCTGTGGTCCACCAAGCAGCAGGACTCCATCCTGCCTAAGCATGGCTGGCAGTCATGGGATGGCTGCACGCTAACGTGCAGCCTGGGCGGTGGTGAGGAGGACGGTAGAAGGTTTCTGTGGTGTGTGATCTTGATTGTCAGTTTTATTGGAGCGCTATCTAGGAGCACATCTGGAGGTGTGTCAGTCAGGGTTATAGGTCACCAGGCTCTGACCTAATCAGTGGTTTGGTTCACTCATGTATCTCTTCTCTTTTGTGTTGTCTAAATTTTATATTACACTGTCTGTCTGTCCATCCATCCGCCCATCCATCCATTCCTCCATCCATCCATCCATCCATCTAACAAGTGTGTATGTGTTTGTGTATGGTACACATATGGAGGTCAGAAAACAACTTTTGTGTGTCTGTTTTCTCCTTCCACCACGTGGGTCCCAGAGTCAAACTCAGGTGGTCTGGCTTGACAGCAAACAGACTCTTTCTCTACTGAGGTGTCACAATGCTCCCATTTCTCCTCCTGGCTTCCTGGGTACCCTGAGGTGAGCAGTTTTCTTCTCCCAGGTACGGTCAACATGACACTTCTGGCTCGGCACAGCCTTACAGCAATGGAAGCAGCTGGCCATGGACTGAAGCCCTGAGCCCAAGGCAGTCCTTTTCTTCTTTCAAATGTTTGTCTCTTCAGGCTTTGGTGTGGCTTCGGAGGCTGGACCATGGGAGAACAGAGGAGAGAGCCCCCACCAGAGCAGAGGAGAGAGCCCCCACCAGAGCAGAGGAGAGAGCCCCCACCAGTGACTCCGGCTCAGCTTCTTCTTGTCTTTGGAAGGAGGTTTGGAATAGAAATTAAGTGATAGATCTTGCATTTCTGAATTTGGAAACATTTATTTAAAGAAGAAATAAATATAGAGTGTGGTTCTGCCATGGAAAAAATGCACTCTGTTAATTCTGCCATGAAAAAAAAAATCAAAACTACGAGTTAATTATACTGCAAATCTGCTGTGATGACTAATTCATGGGAATTGAAAAAAAAAAAAGTAAGGCACAATCAACAACCAATCACATTTAGACAGTCAATGAGACCTCTGTTGGGGGGTTGGGGTGAGACCTCTGTGAGGGGGCAGAGGTGAGACCTCTGTAGAGGGGGGCAGGGGTGAGATCTCTGTGGGAGGGCAGAGGTGCGACCTCTGTAGAGGGGGGCAGGGGTGAGACCTCTGTTGGGAGGCTGTGATGAGCCCTCTGTTGGGGGGGGCAGGGGTGAGAGACCTCTGTGAGGGGGCAGGAAATAATATTCTCAAGTGTAAAAGTCTTTTCAGGAGCTAGAGTGACTACAGCCTTTAGATGGTAGACAAACAATGCTCAGGGGCCAGCGAGATGACTCATCCAGTAAAAGCATTTGTTGCCAAGCCTGCAAGTCCAACGACCTGAGTTCAATTCCCCACACCTATGTGATGGAAGGAAAGAGCCAACTCCTGAAAGCTGTCCTCTTAACTCCTCATACTCACACTGGGGCAAACAACCAAACAGAAACGCACACACATCCACACAGAAATGTACACACACAGACTCACAAATGTATGCACACACACTTACACAAAATCAATAATACATGTGCAGTATGTCTAAAGTGCTAAGGGTCCATGTGTAGAGGCATAGTTCCAAGGAATATTTCAGATAGTTAGTTCTTATGGGGGAAGCTTAAAGCAAGGAAAATTTGAAAAGTACAAAATGAGAATTTAATTACGGCTAATGATGTTATAATTGCCCATCAATACTCATAAAAAGGAAATATGTAGGGATTGGAAAGACTTCTACAATTGTGAGGAAAGCCGTACCCCTCATTTCCTTGTTCCTTTGTCAGTGGGATGAGCTTTGTAGACTGGAGGCACTCATGAGCATTCGCGGAATGAAGGCGGTGGGTATGGTGTCTTCCAAGGGTGTGAGACAAATGTGAGTCTCTCTGTGTATATGTGTACAGAGAATCTCTTGTGCAATGTATGGAAGCTTCACCTGTCAATAACAAAGCCTATGGCCAATGAGCTGAGGCAGGATTAGAAGGTGGGACATCTGGCAGGTGGGCGTGGGAGGGATTCTGAGAGATAGTCAGGCACAGGAAATTTACCCACAGAGGAAGATGGTCACGTGAAACTGAGGTCCAGGTAACCAGCCACGAAACGGGACTTAGACTAGAATTAATTGGATAGTTAATTTATGAGTTAATCAGGGCCAAACTCATGACCTAAGCATTTGCTCATGAATATATTAGGTCTCAGACTCATTATTTCAGGGAACTTATGCGTGAGTGGGAAAGCCCTGTGTGCCAGCATGCATGTGGGTCCATGTGCATATGTGCATGTCACATGTTAAGGTCAGAAGTCACTGCCCAGTGTCATCTTCAGTTGCTTTTCCGGGACAGAGTCTCTCACTGAATGACTGTGGGGCTCATGGGTTCCACTCAGCCGGCAGGCCTGTCTTTGCCCCCTTCACCCAGGGCTGGAGTTCAGATATACCCTGTAGTGTGCAGCCTTTAATGTGGGCACCAGGGACCTGAACTCTGTTTTGGACGCCTCCATGGAAAGCATTCTGCTAACCAAGCCATCTGCCCAGCCCCAGTGAGAGTCCTTTTTATCCAGGATGTGCAACTTGCACCATCTGTCTACCTGTCCACTCCTGTGCTTGGAACTTAGATTGTGGATTGGCGTCCTCAAATAAGTGATAATGACTCGTGCGCGTGTGTGTGTGTGTGTGTGTGTGTGTGTGTGTGTGTGTGTGTGTGCTTGTTTTCAGACAGGGTTTCTCTTGTAGCCCTGGCTGTCTAGAATTTCACTGTGTAAAATAGGCTGGTCTCAAAGTCAGAGACGTGCCTGCCTCTGTTCCCAGCGCTGGGATTAAAGCTGTGTACTGCCACTACATAGCCCCAGTACGTAATCCTGAAAGAACAATGTACCCACGTAATGAGGTGCTCCGTGGATTTCAAAGAAAAAGGAGAAAGCTTTACGTCTTATGTTTCCCAGATGAAAATTAGCTTTAAATCCTACTTTTAATAATAAAAATACGATAGCTCCTCATCAGAAAAAAAATCTGTGTTTATTAACAGTCTCTTTCTCCCCCTCTCCCTCCCCTTCTCCCCTCTCTTCTTCCACCTCCCTCCCTCTCCCCTCCCTCCCCCTCCCCCTTTCCCTCATTCTCTCTCTCTCCCCTTCCTCTCTCCCTCCCTCCCCTTTCTCCTCTCTCTCCCCCTTTCTCCCTCCCTCCCTCTCTCTCCTTCCCTCTGTCTCTCCCTCTCCCTTCCTCTCCCTCTCTCCTTTCCTCTCCCTCTCTCCCTCCCTCCCCTTTCCCCTCTCCCTCCCTCTCTCCCTCCCTCTCTTCTTTCTTCTCCCCTCCCTTTCTTTCTCCCTTCCCTCCAGCTGCCAGGATCCTAAGGACCTCCAATCTTCCAAGGCATCCGTGGGGTGGGCCTCCTTTCTGTGCCTGGCTTCTGCATTGGTTACCTTCTTCACTACTGTGCTAAAATACCCGACAAAAGGCAGGCAGGCTTTGTGTTGGCTCAGCTTCTGGGTTCAGCCCAGCATGATGGGGAACTGCAGGCCAAGGACCCTGAGGCCACTGGGTCACCTTGCACCTGCAGTCAGGAAGACAAAAGGATAAAAATTCATTCTTTCTCCTTTCTATGCAGACCAAGAACCCAGGCCATGTAATAGCACTGCTCATGTTTATGGTGGGTCTCCCTGTCATAGTCCTCAAATAATCCCTCAGATGTGCCCAGAGATTTGTTTCCACAGTGACTCTAAATACTATCAGGTTGACTATCACCAACCATCGCAGCTTGTTTCACTTAACATAATGTTTCAAAGCTCATTCAAGTAGCACTCACCACTGTTTTTTGTCACAAAGTAATACTTCCTGCTGGCTAGCTCTTTCAGAGGCTCCAGCCTCGCTACTTTTCTTATGCAATCCAGGATCACCTGCCCAGGGAATGGCTCTGCCTGCCGTGGGCTCAACCCTCCTATGTAGTTAGCAATCCTACAGTCCTGCACAGGCCAACCTGATCTGGACAATTCCTCAGTTACAACAGTGTTCTTAGACGACTCTGTGTCAAGATGTCAGTTGAAGCTAACCAGGGTGAGCGAGGGTTTAAAAACATTCAATATATATGTTTTTAACTTTTTAATTTCACATCATGTACCCCAATCCCACTCGTCTCCCCCTCCCCCCATAGCCACCCTCCACCCTTGCAACCTCCCCTCCAACAGGGAAGCTGTAGTGTGTCCCAGTGTGTCCCACAGTATACTCTTTTGTCTACACTTCTTCCAAGTGTTCATTGCGTGAGTCACTGGTCTGGTAAGAGGCTTCCGGCTTCTGCTACTCCACCAATACTGGATGCTCACTGGGACTCCTCTTGGATATCCTGTTGTTGCCCTGTGTCATGGAGATCCTGCAGCTCTGGATCTGTAGGACCCCTTCATTCATTCCAGCAGCTCACTGATGGACTAGATGATGGGGTGGGCCAGTTCATTTAGTATTTTACTTTTTACCTGCTCACCATATATGGATAGGTATTGCCTCCTCTTTGGAGCTGTTATTAATATTTCTCATATGAATATTTGTGTGCAAGCTCTTTTGCACATGTATTTTCACTTCTCCTGAGTATACACCTAAGAATGGAATTTATCATTGTTACAAAAATGATATGTACATAGCAAAGTTGAAATCATTTTATGTCGAATAACCCTCTAGTCAACACCAAGATCCTATGAAGAATTACACTCTGTTTCCTTTGTCGCTCCTCCATCCATAGGTTGGCCTTGGTTTGGAAGGTACACCTCTTTCTCATAATTACTCCGGTCTGTGTGTCATTAGCTACCGCCTGGGCCACGGAGCAAGACCCGGTCTCAAAACAGAACAAAGAGGAACTGCCCTGAGGGTGCTGGGAATCCATCCCAGATGGCTGCTATTTAAGCCCAAGTCCTTTGCTTGCGTGGTTCACTTTAGTTACTGAGTTAAATAGATATAATTTTGTGATTAACTGCTGTGGACTCATTTGGGTTATGTTTGAAAGTATAATAGAGACTCTGCTTGGTTAAAGGGGGAAGTTATTTCACAAATGACACATGTTTTCCACTCCTCACATGGTGTCCATCTGTGTGAACAGGTTAAGAACGAGCAAGTAACCCATGTCTTGGTTCAGCTGTACGTTTGTAACTCTCCCCAGGTAACTCCCTTCTGAGCTGGGCATATAGCTCAGTGGGTAGAGCATTTGCCTTGCAGGTCTCTAGGTTCAATCCCCAGTATTGCTAAAACAATATTAAATGTGTTTAACCTTTTGTCCTAGTTAGCTTAGCTGTCAACCTGACACAGCCTTGAGTCATATGAGAAGGGTGTTCTAACTAAGGGATTGTCCAGATCAGACTTCCTTGTGGTTATGTCTGTGGAGGATTATCTTGTCTATTGATATAGGAGGACTGTAGGCAATACTCTTCCTTGGACAAGTGTTTATAGACTCTATAAGAAAACTTTATTTTGTGTGTATGAGTGTTTTGCCTGCAAGTATATCTGTGTACCACATGCCTGCCTCCCTGGTGCCAGCAGAGGCCAGAAAAGGGAATCAGATCTCCTAGAAATAGACTTATAGCTATTTGTGAGCTGCCTAGAGGGTGCTGGGAATCTATCCTAGGTCCTTTGGAAGAGCAGTTGGTACTCTTAGCTGCTGAGCCATCTCTCCAGCCCTAAGAGCCATATTTAAAATGTCCAGTCCATCCTAGATGAAGTCACTGGAGCCTGAGTTAGTGAAGTTCCAGAGTTAGGGGATTAACTACTTCATAGCTGGGGTATCCTGTGTGAGATATGACAGCAAGACATGGGTGGAGGCAGAGAGCTGCTCTCTGTGGATCAGATGACTCTGCCCAGGCAGTGATCAGATGACTCTGCCCAGGCAGTGACAAGAGCCAATCTCTTACATTTTTGGTTGTGAGCCTAGCCTTTAACGGCTGAGCCATCTCTCCAGCCCAAGAGCCAATCTCAACTCACCTCTTCATGGTCCTCCCTCATGCAACATCAGCAGCGGCTGTCAGGGGAAAGTTTTCACCTTTATTTCTGCCTTACAATATGTGAAGCTCTGATGTGGCTTGAATACGAAGTGTCCTTACAGGCTCGTGTGTTGAACGCTTGGCCCCAGGGGGTGGTATTATTTGTAAGGTTGTGGACATCTCAGGGAGGGGGTTTCCCTGAGGAAGCAGCCCATTTATCAGGATGCTTTGGAAGGCTGCACTGGTCCCTGGTCTCCCTTGGCTTCCCGCTTGTCATGAGGTGAACACATGCTCCTGCTGCTATGGTGCCCTTCTTTACCATGGAGCAGAGTCAGTGGAGTCAATTTGACTCTGAGACTTGGGTTGAGACCTCTGAAGTTAGGAGCCTAAATAAACAGTCCACTCTGTAAGTTGCTTAGGCTATGTATTTTGATCACAGCCACACAAAGTAACAAATGCAGCGACCAACTTAAAGTTTACAAACGTACAAGCAGGTAAGGCACTCCTACCCTGACGTTTCTGGCTGCTGAGTGGGGCTTTGTGTGCTCGCTGTGCACCTTGCCGTTGAACGCAACCCAGCTAACACTGAACTTTAGAATTCTTCCTGCTCCTCTCATTGTCCCTTTTCTCCTCTCCTGTCCTGAAATCTAGTTCCACATAAGAGAGGAAACACCATACTTATCCTTTTGATTGTGGTTTATCTTGCTCAATATTCCTATCCCAGGTTCTGTCTATTCTCCTGTCAATGTCCTGATTTCCTCACATTCCACTGTGAATATGTGCCATATCTTCTCAGCTGGTCTCAGATCTCGGGTATCATGAGGAACAGCATGGGACAGGGCCAAGCATCTCACTGCTTCCCCGTGATCTGACCATCAGCTTTTTCATGGGTCATCATTGGAAAGACATGAGCCCAAAGAAACTTATCATGATTATTGACATAGTTTGTGTGTATGCTTACTTGTAAATGAATATGTACATGCATCCTTACACTGACCTTAAAGGCACTTTTCTATTATATGTATTTGAGATAGGGTCTCAACGTATTCTTGGCCTGCAACTCTTTATGTAGACCAAGCTGGCCTCAGACTTGTAGAAATCTCCCTGCCTCTGTCTACAAAGTGATGGGATTAAAAGAGTGTACCACCACATTGGGATCTGCTAACTTTTTATTTTATTTTATTTTATATATATTTTTTTGAGATAGGGTTTCTCTGTATAGCCCTGGCTGTCCTGGAACTCACTCTGTAGACCAGGCTGGCCTCAAACTCAGAAATCTGCCTGCCTCTGCCTCCCAAGTGTTGGGATTAAAGGCATAAGCCACCACTGCCCAGTGTGTTAACTCTTAACTGTGATAAAAAATATATAATGTAATGTAACATAATTAACACCTTAACCTTTTTGTTTGGTTGGTTTTTTCAAGACAAGGTCTCACTGTGTATCTCTGGCTGTCACCCTGTAGGCCAGGCTAGCCTCAGATTCAAAGATTCACCTGCCTCTGCCTCCTGAGTGCTGGGAGTAAAGGGGTGTGCCACCACTGCCTGATAGTGCTATTTTTAATTTTTAAAATGTTTATCTTTATTACTTTAATTATATATGTGTGCGTGCATGCCAGTACATATAAATACAGGTGCCAATGGTGGCAAGAGGTGTCAGATCCCGGGGGACTGAAGTTACAGGAGCTTGTGAGCCCTCTAATGTAAATCCTGGGAACAAAACTTGGGTCCCCTTCAAGGGCAGTGAGCACTCTTAACCATCAAGCCATTCCTCCAGCCCCCATTTTTAATGTTTTAAGGAACTACTTTATAAGCCTCTGAAGATGGGCTACTATCACATCTCTTAATTTCTTTACATTTTTGTCAATAGTTACAAAAAAAAATTTTAGCCATCTTAGTGGATATGAAAGAGTTGAATGGATACAAACAAAACTGTGTATGTTTATAAGGTCTCATGAGCTCTATACACACACATGTACACACACATACATACATACACACAAACACACATACACACACATAGACACACATACACACACATACATATAGACACACATACACACACACACACACACACACACACACACACACACACACACAGGGTGGGGGTAAGAGAGAGAGAACCTGTCCCAAATTGAGTGACCTATCTATTACCTCAAGCTTTTATTATTTCTTTAAGGTAGAAATATTTAAACCTCGTCTATTAAAAAAATTCAGTATACTACAATTTGCTACAACTATTGAACTACACAATAGCTCACCACTTGGCTACCCAACCTTTCTCTACCACCTGGCTCTCACCGCCCCTGCTCCAGGCTCTGGAAACCCCTTTCTGTTCTCTACCTCTCTGAAATCAACTTGTTACAATTCCGCAGCAGTGAGCTCATGCAGCAGCTGCTAAGCCAGAAAGCTGTGCACTTTTGAACAAGGAAAACACTACCACTATCAAGAGTGGTAGGCCTTCTCCTTGAAGACATAATAGGCCAGATTCTGAATGACTGCAGTCTACAGTTTTCTTATGGCCTCCTTCTAAATTTCTTGTTGTGCTCAAGTGGGGAGAGTAAAGTGGGAAAAAGAAAGTTCTGTTTTTAAAGGTTAGTAATTTTATTTTTTTAAGAACTTCCCACACATATAGTGTGTCTACCACACTCCCATCCTTCTGTTCCCTTCCAGTTCCTCCCATGTCCACTCCTAAACCCAAGATCTCTTCCTTATTGTTACATGTATGCTCATATGTGTACAGAACGCACTGAGCTATTTAACTTTATGTACGCATGCCCATGGTGACCACTTTGGGTTGGAACCTGCATGGGAGCTCACCCGACGCTTCCTCTCTGCAGGCATCGGCCGCCTGTGGCTCTTCATCTAGAGGTGCCACCGTGAGGTGCGGACTCCCCATCCATACTGTCATGTCAACATTATGCTGGTCTTGTCCAGGTGGCCATACTGCTGAGTGCTTGTGTGTGCAGGTTCTCTGTCATGCCTAAGGGACACTATCTAGCAGTCTGGTGCCCTGCCTCTTACAGTCTTTCTGCTCGTTCTTGTGTGGTGTTCTCTGAGCTTGGGGGATGGGGGAGTTTGCTCTGTAGATTTCTCAGTTGGAGTTGGGCGCTCCACAGTCACTTACTTCCTGCGTTATGACCAGTTCTGGATCTCTGTAAGAGGCCCCATCCGTTGAAAACAGCTGCTTCTCTGATGAGGGGTGAGAGCTACATTCACCTGTGTCTTTTTATCCCATTCGGTCCTCAATCCTAGGGACATTACATTGTATTTCCATCTGTCTGTGATCTCTGGAGAATGGGGCTAAGAGAATGCTCTCTGAAATTCAACTCCTGGGTTGGAATCCCCTTTTCTGCTAATTAAGTACCTGTGTGACCCTGGGTAAGCTACTTAGCCTCTCTGTGTCCCAAATCCTTCCGTTGTAAAACAGGATTATACTGTAGCTCCAGTTTCATGGGGCGATGTATCAGTCAAATGAGTTCATATTTAGCAAGGCAACAACAGCTAAGCCTGCTTTAACAGTTCTAAGTAGAAAGGAAGCAAATCCAAGAGTTGAGGTTAAAGGTTACAACTTGAAGAAGATTCTAACCAAAATTATAATAGGATTATTAATACTGGAATTCATTTGGAAAGACAAAGACTAGTCACAAAGCCTTGGTATAAACTGTATCACATACAGTTGTGTATTATGTGATACAATACACTATGAAGTTAGAAACACAAACACTTTGGTATTGGACAGGAACAGGCAACTCAAAGCATAGGAATGTTGACTGTAACATAAGGTACAGCAGCCAATCTAATGTTTAAAATCACATTTATATACTCATTGTGTGTGAACATGTGTGTGGGCATGTATATGCCATAGCACATGCTAAGGTCAGAGGACAACGTGTAGGAGTCAGTTCTCTGCTTCCCTCACGCGCGGCCAGGAGGACAGACTTCCCGTTGAGCCTTCTTGCTGGCCCAAGGTTGACATTTTAAGGAAGCATGTTATGGGTTACTCAGATGGTATCTATGTAGCCATATGGGGGAAAGAAAACTTGGAGCCACATCTTACTCCTCATGCCGAAATAAATACCGTACAGATCAACAATAAAGTATGAGGTTAACACGGCTGGAGTGGGAAAGCATGTTTTTTAAAAAGATCCTTAGTGGATGGTGAAGGGAGTTTTCCCCAGTAAAACCATGAAACCTTATAGGAGCAAGCGTCAGAAAAACACGACATTCTAAAGGGGGAGAATTTGCTGCACGACACACAGTAAACCAAATAAAACTAGAGACACATAGCCACTGCAGGAGTGTCGTAGAACCTCAAAGATACTGTGAGCTGGACAAAAAAAGGAAAGACAAAGATGAAGGACCAGCAACCCAGTGAATGGCAGAATGAGGGGGATGTGGGAGAACTCAGGTGAACGAGGAACTGGTGTGGTGGCGTAGGCCTTAAACTCAGGAAGCGGAGACAGGTGCATCTATGAATGCTAAGGCAGCCTGATCTATAGAGACATGTATGTGTGTGTGTGTGTGTGTGTGTGTGTGTGTGTGTGTGTGTATATATGAAATAAATAAAAAGAAAAGTGAGCATACAATTATAAAATAATGAAATTGTTTTCTCATATCAGTGGCAAGCATTGGCAGCCACTGTGGAGCTGCTAGGAGGTTCTGTTAAGCCTGTTTGCATTTCTGAGTCTGGACTCAAAAGACCATGAGTTTCCCCTTTCTTCTCCGTCTTTCAGGCCTAAGTCTGTTTGCTCCAGGACTTTGTGCTTCTTCCCCTTCTCCGAGGCCCTCTTCCTTACGAAGGACACAGCTTTAATAACTAGATTTAACAGTTTGCCATGGGGACTGCAAACACAGCTCAGTGGCTGAGAGCAGCGTTCCCAATCATGAGGACCAGACCACACCACACACTGGAAGTCCTGTGAGATGCCTGCTGCTCTAGCGCTGAGAGATCTGACCCCTCTTCTGTCTGACCTCTACACTACACTCAAAGGTTTGTGTGCTGGCTGGCTTTGTGTGTCAATTTGACACAGGCTGGAGTTATCACAGAGAAAGGAGCCGCCCTTGAGGAAATGCCTCCATGAGACCCAGCTGTGGGGCATTTTCTCAATGAGTGATCAAGGGGGGAGGGCCCCTTGTGGGTGGTGGAAGTCTTGGGTTCTATAAGAGAGCAAGCTGAGCAAGCCAGGGGAAGCAAGCCAGCAAGTAACATCTCTCCATGGCCTCTGCATCAGCTCCTGCTTCCTGACCTGCTTGAGTTCCAGTCCTGACTTCCTCTGGTGATCAACAGCAATGTGGGAGTGTAAGCTGAATAAACCCTTTCCTCCCCAACTTGCTTCTTGGTCATGACGTTTTGTGCAAGAATAGAAACCTTGACTAGGGCAGTTTGTATACACACTCACATACACATACATAAACAAAATAAACTTAGAAGAAACACTTGCCATGCCATCCCTGTTTGTGGACAGGGATCCAAACACACACTTTACCCAGATACTATGTGTGCTGGTTTGAATGAGAATGGACTCCATAGGCTCATGATGTATTTGAAGTCTTTCTTGTTTTTTGTTTTTCGAGACAGGATTTCTTTGTATAGCCCTGGCTATCCTGGAACTCACTCTGTAGATCAGGCTGGCCTCAAACTTAGAAATCTGCCTGCCTCTGCCTCCCAGGTACTGGGATTAAAAGCGTGCACCACCACTGCCTGGCATGTATTTGAATTCTTGGTCTTGAGTTGGTGGAACTGTTTGGGAAGGATTAGGAGGTGTGGCCTTGGGTAACTTTTGAGGTCTCAAAAGCTCATGCCATGTCCAGTTAGTCTTCTCGGCCTCATGCTCATGTAGGTCAAGATGTGAGCTCTCAGCCACTACTCCAGTGCTATGCCTGCCTGCTATCGTCCTCTCTTACAGCATGGCCATGACTCCACTCCTCTGAAACCATGAGCCCCAAATACCCCTTTTCTTTCTACATTGCTTTGGCTCTAATGTCTTCTTCAGCACAAGAACAGAAAAGTAACTGAGATGTGAGTAAGAATTTGGACAGGGTGCTTCTGGGATGCTTCTCCGTCCTATGGAACGGCATAAGCTAGAAGGATACAGAAGGCTGGGCTGGCTGGGGGCCTGGATAACAGGGTCAGTAGAGCGAAGCTTGCTGAGATGTCCACCTCCTCCCATCGGGCCAGGGTGAGTGAACCATGGCTCCCAGCACTGTCGCCTAGAGTGCCTCCAACTAGTGTGAGCGTGGTAGCCTAGGGCGGGTTCTGACTTTTGAACAGAGCATGCCTCCTGATAAGTCTGTGCTGAAAACAGGCTAGAAGCCACATGGTCTTTCTGAGCTGGTCATAAAGGTCTCACGGCGCCAATTCTACTGTTCTCTGCTGACGGAAAGAGTCACAGCTTGCCCATGTTCAAGGAGCAAATCAGTGATGGGATGTGAAGTGGTTTGTGTCCATGTTTCAGATCTCCAGAGAGGAAGAACAAATGACTGGAATCTCTCTGGAGTGGAGCTTCACAGCCCCTAACAAAGATGTCCCACAGACACTCCTTTGATGCCTGGTTTCTACGCTCTCACCCTTTTCTTTTTGACCCTTAGCTCACCCAGGCCTGTTACTGCCACTGATTCTTCTTCTCCAGTCTGTAGCTCTCCCTGCAGGAGAATCAAGGCCTCACCTCCTCAGACCTCAAGTTCTCCAACCCCAGGTGCCCACGGTATGTCAGTTGCTCTCTCTGTGGCTCAGCTTCCCCGGGTCATTTAAAGAGGTTTTAACTGCAATATCACAGACAGGAGGGCTCCAGAACGGGGTGAAACTTGCATGGTGGGCTGCTGAAATTAAATTTAGTTCCAATCCTCAAATGTGCTGCCATGTACACAGACAGACTCAGAGTCTTCCGGGCTGTCCGACTTTGAACATTGAATACTCTTGCTCCGAGCACACTATGCTGTGAGAGCTATCTACTGTAAAGCAAATCACTCCCAACACAGCACATTTCTCCTCTCACAGTTTTTAAGGGTTAAGAACATAGGAATTGCTTAGCTGAGCCCCCTGGTTCTGTAGTTAGTGCAAGGCTTACTTGGGACAGCCCCTCAATCGGCTCACTCATAAGAATTCTGATAGGATTCAATGATTCAAGAGCCACCGGATCAAATTCTCAAGTGCTTATGAGCGCCTGGCAGAAAACATCCCTTCCTTTTTGTCTGTGGACCCCTGATAGACGACAGGCCTTGATTTGGCACCATGCTGCATAAAGGGAAGCCAGTGAGTGAGCAAGGGCATAACATGGAGAGAGTTTAAACAAGATGGTGGTGTAGTTTAGATTCCCAGCTGCTGAGCTGTTTGGGAAGCTTGTGAAGCCCTGAGATGATGAAGCTTTGCTGATGGAAGTTGGTCACCATGGGTGGTGAGGTTTGATGTCTAGGTTCAGCTTCCTGTCAGCTATCTCTTCCTTTTCTGCAGGAGGTGAGGTGAGGAGTTTCACTTGTTCCTTCCTGCCACTGTGGGGTCACCGGCTACCCTGTTTTCCCTCTATAATGGACTGTATCCCCACAAACTGTGAGTCAGCATCTTTCTTCCCTAAGTTGCTTCCTGTGGGTTCAAGGAACAAAAGTGATGAAAGTCACTGTCCTAGATATTTTAATGTCAGCTTGACACAAGCTGAGGTCTGAAAGGAGGGACCCTCACCAGAGAAAATGCTTTCGTAGGGTCAGGCTGTAGGGCATTTTCTTAATTAATGATTGATGTGGGAGAGGCCCAGTCCACTGTGGGTGGTGTCATCCCTGGGCTGGTGATCCTGGGTTCTATTAGAAAGCAGGCTGCACAAGCCATAGGGAGTAAGTCAGTAAGCAAGAATCCCTCCGTGGCCTCTGCATCAGCTCCTGACTTCAGGCTTCTGCCCTGTTTGAACTCCTGTCCTCACTTCCATCAGTGATGGACTATGATGTGGAAGGAAGGACAAACCAAGTTAACTATTTCCTCCCCAACTTGCTTTTGGTCCTGGTGTTTCATTACAGCAATCATAAACCTAACTAGGACAGTCACACATGCTGTAACCTAACCACAGAAGTGACCTCTTCACTTTCCCCTTTGCCACAGCAGTGAGTCACTGTGACTTGGTCACACTGAAGGCCGGGGTGTCTGCAGGATGTGTATCTCGGGAGTAAATCCGAACTCTCCTCCACAGCTGCTTCAGGCAGACACTCTTCCTTGCCTGGGGCCTGGCTGCAGGCAGACGCTCTTCTTTCTTGCCCGGGCCTGGCTGCAGGCTCCCTAGGCACTGACAGAGCACACTGGTGGTCCAGGAAGAGCTTGGCCCAAAGCTAGAGATTCCCCTGACCAAAGAGTGGTAACGCTTGCTGGGAAGTGGATGGCAACTATGGAAAAATGGTTTGTCTTCAAAGTAACATATGAGTTCTTTGTAGTAAAGACTTGTGCAATACACTTTAAAAAAAATTGGTGTCTGATTGTTTTGTGTGCATGTATGTATATGCACCACATGTGTGAGTGTTGCCGGTGGAGGCCAGAAGGTTTTGCATCCCCTGGAAATGAGTTATGGGTAGTTGTGAGTCAACATGTGGATGCTGGGAAACAAGCCTGGGTCTTCTGCAAGAGCAACAAATGTCCACCCCCCCCCCCCCCCCAGGGTTTCTCTGTATAGTCCTGCCTGTCCTGGAACTCACTTTGTAGACCAGGCTGGCCTTGAACTCAGAAATCAGCCTGCCTCTGCCTCCCAAGTGCTGGGATAAAAGGCGTGCGCCACCACTGCCCGGAGTAACACGTGTTCTTAACTGCTAAGCCAGCTGTTCACCTCCAGGCCCCTTCCATTTGTATAAGGCCATGATATTTCAGGAAGTCTAAAAATGGATGAAAAAACTACCTCTGAGGTTGGTCGGTGGTGGCAGACAGACTGACAGACAGACAAGATGTCCCTATGAAGGTTTAACTTGCCATCCCTCGGAAGCCGCTTCCTTCAAATGGAAACATTCCCCGCAGCAGGGGGAGGGGCATCTTTTGAAACTCAAACCGCACAGGTCTGAGAAGCTAACCTTGGGAGGAAAATAGCTGCCCCCTGCTTGTCAGGAGGAGCTTCTCCCTCAGTCCTGGGAAAAGTCCTATAGGTACTTCCTGGGGCAGCCTCTTTGTACTGTGGTTACCTGTCCTGGGGCAGCCTCTTTGGTAACACAGCTACTCTGGGACGATGCTCACTCACACTCTGTTAGCTACCCCAATACATTCTCATTGGCTCACCAGGTTGCGCTGTGGTGCAGTTGTTACTTTGGTCTGTTCCCTTTCTGGGGAGAGCAGACCTGTGTTTTGTGTCTCCCCAGGAAATGTCTGTCACAGAAAAGCACCCTCATGCCTGATCCTTCTATGTACAAGGATTATCAGCACGAACTACTTTTTTTTGTTTTGTTTTGTTTTTTCGAGACAGGTTTTCTCTGTGTAGCCCTGGCTGTCCTGGATCTCACTCTGTAGACCAGGCTGGGATTAAAGGTATGTGCCACCACCGCTCGGGCATGAACCACTTTTTAAGAGATAAAATAATAAAAGGGTTATAATAAACAGGTGACTAAGTAACTTCACCCACAGCTTGGAACATCCTAAGCATGTTCTGAACTCGAGGCAGAAGAGAGCTGCTGACAAGAGACACCTCGTTTTTAGGCGCTGAAGTGATAGAGCCAAAATCTAAACAGTGGATTCTGTGCCATGAGAGTGCTCTGAGCCTCCTCGCTTCCTAATCACCATATTAGCTGCCCTCCCATCAGCTCCTCCTCGGACTTCTTGCTCCCTCAGATTGCCTCCGAAACCAGTTACCTTCTTAGTTATTAACATTGAGATAATAACCTGATGACGAGCGTCTGCCTCCTGGAACCCACTTGGGAGAAGGAGAGACCACTCCTACAAGGTGTCCTCTGACCTCCACAAACATGCATGGTGCCATCTACACCCCTGACATACAAAGACCCAATAAATGACCCTGAGAGCAAAACCAAACCGGTCATATCCTAGACATACAAATCAGTTGAACCAAAAACTGAATGTAGAAAATGTTGACCTTCAGTGAGAGGGACTGGCTAAACGTTATGGTTTGCCTTTCTCGTAGTATCTACCATTTTGCCTTTAGTCATAGGACACAGTACGTGAGTGCCAAGACAGTCCTTGGACCAACCAAAATACATCACCCAGAATGTTTGAAACAGGCTGATACAGAATTCGAATTGAACAAGATTCCCAGGCAGTGCCACAGCTTCAGAGATGGTCAGTAAAGCCAGGCTGCACGCCGGGAATCGCCTGCAGTGACTTTAAACCCATCGACTCATGCCTCGGCTTCAGGGGTCAGTCTGGCACTGTCTTCTTATCCTGTGAAGAGACTCTGAATCTGAGGTCGGTTCCCTCGTATGGCGGTTCTCGAGGTGTGGTATTTGTCTGAATTTGCTTTCCTTTCCTGGGCCTGGTGGTTCAGACTGCAGTCCCGGTGCAGTTCAGAGGCAGACATCGAGGCCTGAGGACCAGTCTGGGCTACATGAGGAGACTTTCTGGGGAGGAGTGGGGAGGAATCTCTATTTCTTAAAATTGAGGGCTGCTGCTCCTGGTGGCAGTTTGACCACTACACTTAAGAAAAACTACCGGCTGAAAATAGCTCACCCATACTTGTAAAGCCACACACAGTCTGGCCGAGGAGCCAGCTTCCATCCCACCCAGGATTCTCTGCAGCAAACTACCCAAGGCCTGTCTGGTTCTCCCGAGGCCAGAGGCACGTGTGCAGCTTGAATCAAACAGCCTCAGCCGACTGCTTTCGACTCCCATGATTTTACAGGTACCCCTCTCTGATAATCAAGCTTCCCTATCCACAGAGACAATTTCCTTTTGGTTAAGTTCAGTTGTAGCCTCCCCTGTAAAATATGTCCCTTGGGATTGAGGTCAGTGAACCCCTCCAAGGCAGAAAATGACCTGATTCTGAGCCAAACTGGCTCTAGGGGCGTGCCACGTTAGCCTCTGGATCCAGCAGAACAAGGCTTTCCTGTGTTCCACATGGTCGGCGGCCCAAGACCTTTCCCCAGTCAGGGACAGAGAAGAAGGACGAAGGAAAAATGGCACCTAGTGGGTGGGGATAGTGATTGAAAGTCACCTAGCGTCCTGGGCCTTCTCGATCCCGATTCTTCCCCACTATATCACCAAGTTCTGGAAAAAACGGGGTCAAACAACTGCAAGCCACCCTAAACCTCGCCACACTTCGCCGGGCATTCTGCTGTCCCTGGTCGGAGGGTGGTGGGGGTGGGCATTGTCCTGGGATTCGCTCAGGTGGTGGACGCTGCACCAGAGCAGCATCAGAGGTGGCACCTGTGCCTCTGGCATTGAATACCGCGCCGCTTAGGGTGGTGCCGGAAGCTTGCGCTAGTGGCCTGGGGGTGGGGGGGGGGGGGGGGTTCGTGGGTCTCCGTAAAACGCTTTCCACGTGATATCGTAGCCCTCTGTCAGGCTTCCAAAGGCGACCTGCGGAGTCAGTGCCACGAATCTCCCGCCAGCTGCTGCTGGCTCCTCCGGGCCTCCGCATCCCGCTCGACACCAGGGACTAGCGCTCGGGTCTCCGCGGTGGCGCTTCTTCCGGCGCTCTGCTCGGTGGTGCGGCTCAGACCTCGGCTCGCCGCACGCCCAAGTAAGGCACAGCTCCCGGGTGGCGCGGCCCTGCCCGCGGTCCACCTTTCTGCGCACCTGCCTCCGGGGCGGGGCGGGGCGGAGCGGGGCGGGGCGGGGCGGGGCGCTGTGCGGGCGCAGGTCACGGCTCGGACGCTGGAGGGGGCTGTGGCTCTCCGCCGTCCCCAGGCTGTGCCCAGGCTCCCCCTGCCGAGGGCTCGGCCCAGGCCCTGGGAGGGGCGGTGGTGGCCCTCACTTCCCGCTCACCAGCCTCGGAGGCGGCTGGTCCCGGCGCGGGCGCAGCGGCTGCGGGGAGCGGGGAGCGGGGAGCCGGGCGAAGGTGCGGGGCGGGGACGCGGCCACCGCCCGCTCTGCGCCGCTCCTCCCCACGCGAGCGGCGCTCGAGCCGGGCGTCGAGGCGGCCGCGGCGACCCGGAGCGCGCTCCCCACCCACCCCGCCTGCTCCGCCCTCCCCTCCGCCCCGCTCCACCTTTGATGGCTCGGACCTCGGCCGGCCGCCGCCTGCCTAGCTCGCGCGCCCGCCGCCCGCCGCCCGCGGGGACCCCTCGCTCGCCGCCGCCGCGCCCTCGCCAGCCCTGCAGCCCGCAGCCCGCAGCCCGGACCCGGAGCCGCCGAGGTAGGAAGCGTGCTGCGAACAATGACCGCGGCGGGAGGGCGGCCGCCGGGGTGGACCCGGCCGCGGCGGCAACTTGTGCGAGTCCCCGCGCCCGCGGCCCTGGGCGCCAGTCGAGCTGGCTGCGGTGTCCGCGGGAACGGTCCTGCCTGTAGCCGGCCGCCGCAGGCTCCGCAACAATAGCAGGAGCCGCGGCTCCTTGGGCACCCGTGGAGCTCACCTCCGCGGACCTGGGCTGCGGGGCTCTCAGCTCGTGGGTCCCCCCCCCCCCCGGCTTCCCCTCCTCGGGCGCCCCTCCCCCGCTTCCTCCCATCCCACCCTGCCGGGTGACAGCGCCCCCGACGCTTCTTCCGGACCTCAGGCTGCAATCTCGGCTCTGGAGGTCGGTCCCCGGGCCGCGCGGGTGCCACCGTGCCGCCTGGTCACCGCAGCTCGCCCACGGGCGGCGAGAACCTCCCCGTGGGTGACAAAGAGGAACACGCCCTCTTAAGTTAGATCTTGTTTCTCTTTGCTCTCTGCCTTATGGAGGGGAACGTCCCCCCCCCCCCTTTAAAGCACAGGATATATATTATTATTTTTGTGTGTGTGTGGGGGGGCATTTCAGAACTTCTGATTGTGATTTTTACGATTTAAGTTCGGGAAACTTTAGCCTTGTGATCCAGCCGGATCTCTGTGAGTGAGCGCCTTAGACGTAGGGTCGTGGAGGGGTACCGGATTCCTTGATGGGACCCGGAAACCAACGGCTGATGTGGATTTCTAGAGTCCCCTAGAAACGAGGGAGGTAGGGCTCACAAAGGACCGAGCTTTGAGACGTGTTGGTGAAGACGTGGGAGCGAATAACTGCCTCTCATCTGGAACAGTTTACCAGGCTCAGCCTCTCGCACCCCTCCCCCCTCCGGAGTTCTGTGGCATCAGGCTGTTTCATTTATTTTTGTTTCAGCCTTCCTCCGTGCTAGTTTCCCGCGTTTGATTCCCTTACCCCTAGCCCCTGCCCATGGTTCTCCCTCAGACCTCCATGCCCTCCCTTAGTAGACCATAAACCTCGACCCAGCGATGGGCCCTATTTAATGTGCTTTGCACGTGGGGACTTGGCCAAGCCCACTTCAGAACATTCCCTTAGCGTTGTCTTGCTTTTCTTTTTCTATCTGAACAAGGAATGGAGAAAGGGGGGGGGGGAAGCCTTTTGAATTATGAAAGGTTTAGTTGAGGAGTTGCCTTTAAAAATTGGTTTGGTGTCTTTTTTTTTTTAAGGCTAAGGTGGGGCCCTTCTCAAATACCTGTCGTTTTCCCTCAGCCCTACATTTCTTGCTGGCGCCTTAGCCTCAGCTTTTCAGGTGGGTGGGACCCTGACAATGCACGTCTTCCGTGGGTATGGCATCCACACAGCCCACTTTATATTCCTGCGGCATCGGTCTGCAGCAAGACACTAATATTGGACCTTCTCCAAGCACAACGAAACGTTTGTGTTTTTAGTATGTCTGGCTAATAGCTCTGCTTCTGGGTAAAATAAATAGAAGCATTATTGGGCAGTGACTGGTCTACTGGGGGAGTCGGTGGTGTAGATAGTGAGCAGATGTCTGCCAAACCTACAGGAAGCTAGAAATACTTGGTCATCGATGAGGTAACTACCTCCTCATGGTGTGTGTGTGGGTGGGTGGGGGGGGGGGGGGGTGCATGCAGAACTGTGGTGTGCTCCTCTGACTTGGGATATGCTGTTAAGATTTAGGAGTTCTGTAAGTTGGGATCCTCCTGAAGTTAGGTATACGATGCAAACATCCCCTCCCCACCCCACTTCCTCTTGTGATAGGATCTTAGAGCGCATCCCTGATTGGTCTAACTGGAGATCTTCCTGTCTCAGTTACCCTGGGCGCCAGCATTATAGATAGGTGTGCATACGATGTCTATTTTTAGTGTACATTTCTACACTGATATTCTCCTATTGGGATATTATTTTGGAACAACTTTTGTCTTGTTTTTCATTAAATTATCCAAGGGAAAAATATTTAAAGATGAAGATTAAAAGTAATATTGAAAAGGGCGAGGAGGTGTGGGGCCCACATAATCCCAGTGTCCTGGAGGCAGAAGCGGGGGTGGGGGGGCACATAAATTCAAGGCCAACCTTAACTCCAATCTCAGTAGCAGAAGGGGCAGGGGGGGTGGGGGTGGGGAAAGAATGCCTAGTAGTTAAATTCACTTGGGAAAATGAGTGGATGTTGGAGAACTCTAGATAGGAAAAAGAAAACCCGAATTTTTGCACGCTGGTTTTACTTTGGAGAACCAGCCTGGTAATACTCTGAGAGGATCAGGGATACTGTGACTTTGTAGATTTAATGTGTCCCTGCATGAGGCCCTGGTCATTTTAAACCAATCTTTTGTGACTGGCTTTGCTTGCTACAGAGAATGGGTTAGCATTTTTGAGAGCTCCTCTAGAGAAGCTGCCGTAGAGCCCGGCCTCCACCCTCCACAGCCCTGTGCCACGGCGCTGGGAGGCCTTTCTTCCAGAGCTGGCAGGGATTCCCTGTGTTGGTGCCTTGCCTGGGACAGGAGAAGGGCCTCGGGAGGCCGGAGGGCTTCTGGCTGGATTTCTCCTGTGGTTTGGTACTTTTGATGGAAAGGAGCTCTAAGCTTACTTGGTGGGGTGTTCATCCTGGGTTCTGTTCTTAGCCTCCAATAAACCAGGTGTGGTGGCTCATGCCTGTAATACTGGCCCTCTTGAGGTGGAGGATCAGGTGTTCAAGGTCACCTTTGGTTATTCTTGCATAATGAGTGTGAGGCCAGTCGGGATTACACACACGCACACGCACATGCACACGCACACAGAAAAGGAGAGAGTTCTCCCAGGGGACTCTTGAACATAAGTGGTTAAACGGCTTTTTCTTGCCCTTTAATGGCTGACATTTATGCTGCGGCATTACTAGATTGTCGTCCTCTGGCCCTCCCTGACACAGGTTTGGCTGTAACTATCGTTAACCACTTCCATGTGGCCAAGGTAAGAGCCAGATGGTTTCCATTAAGATTACTGGAAATGCCAGCTTTTCCATACACTTATGGCAATTACTGCTTTTGTGTTTAAATAAAAAAGCCCCCTGGGGGGAATGCTCATTTCAATAGAGAGAAACAAACTTTTTAGTGGAGATATTTTTCCTTTGGTTGGAGCCGGTAGAAAATGTTTTGAAAGGGGTACTTTGAAAAAAATGGATGATTGATAGATACATTGTTGAAACATGGTACTGGAAGCTTGCTCCTTGTGAAGCTTGCTCCTTGTGAAGCTTGCTCCTTGTGAAGCTTGCTCCTTGTGAAGCTTGCTCCTTGTGAAGTAAAGGAAGGAACAGCCACACAGCTGGACTGACATTAGGCACATGCTCATGAACTTTCAGTGGTGTTTGGATTCTGCCTTAGTATACAAATTATAGACTGCAAGGTTTGGGATAAATGTGGGATTCATCCTTTACATAGAATTTTATGTGCTAACCTATCACTTGTGCATACATTAAAACAAAAATGCCATAGGTCCAAAGGTCACCTTTAATGAACTCTGCCATGTATCAATAAACCCAGTATGGCAGTAGTCAGTTTGTTTTGCCTGAAGATTTTTGGAGGAATGCGTTTCATAAAGGTGATTGATTGCCAACCTCAGAGGAAGACTTAGAAGTCAGTAGTGTGGCCCCTTTCAGCTTTTCCTTCTCATTCGTTACTTCCGGATAGTGCCTGGAACATAGCAAGCCCTGGGTAAGTACTTGTTGAGTGAATAAACATGCCTAACTTTTAATGCTCTATTAAATTAGTCCCTGGAATTTTTTTTTTAATGGGACACTTGACCTTAGCATGGATAGGTTGCAGTTCTAAATTTGGTATTTGACTTTATATTCACTTCCTTGTAATTGAGCAGTTTGGTCCTTAAAACTGGCTGACATGTAAAAGACACACTCATTTTTTTTTTTTTTACATATACATAAAAATGATGGAATGAAAACATGGAGAAAATAAAATTTACCTGCGGCCCACCACCTCTTACCAAATAATTGTGTTTATACTTTGGCGCTCTTTAAACCTACTCTTTCATCCAGTTGCTTCTCCAGCTAGAGTGGATGTCTCCTCCAGTTCTTGCATGGGTAAGTGCTGTTGTCTGCACTCCTTCTTGAACACAGAGGCTTCTGAGATTGTTGTCCGTCCTGACAGCACTGCCTCCTGCAATTCCTTTAGCACATCTGTCCATAGTCCTCCTTTTCTTACAGGACCTACGTTGTGATACCAAGATGTGGTATCAAGATCTATCTTGGGACACCAGGTTGTTTGTGAGTTTGGTGTTCTCGAACAAAGCTCCTAAGAACATCTGTGGACAGGTGTTTGTGTGCAAGTATGTTTTCACCGTTTCTGCTGGGCTCTGGAGGTGATTGTTGAAGTGCCACCTGCTTTCTAGGGGTTTATCCTGTTTTACATTCCCTCCTGCCAGGCTCTGTGACTCTTTTTCACCTGCACTTGGAATTGTCAGTTTTTTCATTTTAGCCCCTTAGAGGGACGTGGAGTAATAGTGTGAGGTGTTTTACATTTTCCTGAGGACTCTTGGAATTGTTTTGTGTTTCCCAGTCAACTGTATGGCTGCTTTTTGTATGCCTTCTACATTGTTGTTGTTTTACGGTGCGTGTGCGTGTGTGCGTGCGTGTGCGTGTGTGTGTGCGTGCGTGTGTGCGTGCGTGTGCGTGTGTGTGTGCGTGCGTGTGTGCGTGCGTGCGTGTGCATGTGTGCGTGTGTGTGTGTGCGTGTGCGCGTGCGTTCTTTGGCTGTATTGAGTACACTTGTCATGAGTGAGCTGCGTGTACCCAGAACCACCTTGCTTACAGCTGCGACTCTCAACACCTCCGGATACACGTCATTTGTTACACGTTTGTCCTCCCAATATTTTCACCCATTCATGAGTTTTAGCATCATCACTTTTTAGTTCCATATTGTATTTTTATTGTGCATGTGTGCATATGGGTTGGTGTACGTGCACACACAGATGTGCATGCTGGTGCAGTGTGATGTGTCGGTCAGAGGACCAGTTGCAGGACTCAGTTCTCTCCTCTATCATGAGAGCTGGTAAGCTTGGCAGCAAGAGCCTTCACCTGCTCAGTGGGCTGTCATGCAGACCTCTCTTCATTTTGCGTTGGTGTCTTTTGAAGAGTACATTCTTAGCAAAACATTTCACACAGTCTGATGGTCAGGAGATATATTCAGCTTTGGGAAATAACAGTTCTTGTACCCAAGGAAGGGATGACTGTGGCCATGCCTTGACCGCCAGTCTTCATGGGACAGTTTTATTCTTTCCTGAATAAATTCACTGGGAAAAACTGGAGATGGAAAAAAAAAAAAAAAACCAACCTGTGTATTTTGAAAACAGAGATAAATGAGCGGTTAATATTGCAATCAAGTAAACAGATTTTTCCAAAAAAAATTTCAAATTGGGTTGTGTTGTTTCACATATGGAAGGAATAGAAGAAAGAAGTTTTAAAACAAATTAAGAACAAAAACAAACTGGGACCCTGGACAAAAGCAAGTTTTAACATTCTATTTTTAAAAACTCATTTGTAGCTGGGCGTGATGGCACGGGCCTTTAATCCTAACGCTCTAGAGGCAGAGACAGGTGGATCTCTGTGAGTTTGAGGCTAGCCTTGTCTACAGAGTGAGTTCTAGGACAGCCAAGGCTACATAGGAGGCCATGTCTCAAAAAAAAAAAAAAAAAATTATTTGTAAGTCTGTGTATGTGCACATGAATATAGTGCCCACAGAGGCCAGAGATGTTAGATGCTCCCAGAACTGGAGTTACAGGCAGTAGTGAACATCCCAGTGTAGCTGCTGGGAATCGAACATGGGTTTTGTGCTAGAGCCACCGAAGCATCAACAGTGAGGTGCTTTGGAGGTCCACAGCTGACTGTTGCTTCCCAGGTTCCCAGCTGTCTTACCTTCCTGACATGATCTTTTCTAGATCAGGTAAGTGACATGAGGCCAGGAAGAATGTTCTCCTAATTTTTGATTGTCCTGTCCCCTTAATATAAGTGACAGACACTGATGAGATCTTCAGCCTACCAGTAAAGGCCTCGAGTAATGGGAGGAGAGCTCCTGCCTCTGAGGATCCGGTGTCTTTAAGGAAGAGGGTCTTTCTGGCCGTGTGCCCCGCGGTTCTAGTATGTTGCCTTGTGCCCTTAGGCTTGTTACCTCCTGTTAACTAGATGCTGCAGCCTAGTTAGCTGTTGTAGCTGGTGGTGGCCCCTGCAACCCCCACCTCATACTGTTACTCTGGTGTTTGTTAGGTTAGCAGTGAGTGAGCCAGGCTCCTTGAAGCTCTTTTGTTTCTGAGAGAATGCCTTCCCAGAAGCCCCCAGCATCTGGGAAGTTTGCTGATGTGGGTTCCAGGGAACGAACCTTGAAGACTAGATGGGATGCCTGTGGACACAGCAGCTGTATTGTGGTCTGGGCAAAAGGAGAGCAGAGGTAGAAGGTGGATCCAGAGCTTGTAAGTGCATTGCAGATTCCTATGGGCTCCATGCACCCATGCCTGCCTTATTAAGTAATATTAACCTGTACTAAATAGTGCATTTATTTACTTTCTGGTCCTCCTTGGGTTGGGCTAAACCTGGAAGATTCCCATTTAGAACATTTGGAAAGAATTTATCTTTCATCTGCCATATAACACTATTTTTGAGAAAACGGTTTTCTATGTATTTTTCTGTGCAAGTGATTCGGTGGGTGTGATAGTTAATCTCAGTTGTCAGTCTGGTGCCATCCAAGCTGGGTGGGAGATAGCCTCTAGGGGAATGTGTTTATTAGGTTAACTGAAGGGGATTGACCTGCCCACTGTAGGTGGTGCCATTCCCTAGGCTGTAGCCATTGGGTTGAGTGGAGAGAGGAAACCCAGTAGCAGTTAGAATTCATTTCTCTTTGCTTTCTCACTGGGATGTGATGTAACCTGCTGCTTCAAGCTTCTGCTACTTTGGCTCCTCCCATGGTGGACATTCCTCCTATGGTGGATGCTCCTCCGAGGGCGGATGCTCCTCCGAGGGCGGATGCTCCTCCGAGGGCGGACGTTCCTCCTACTATGGATGCTTCTCCTGTGGTGGATGCTTCTCCTATGGTGGACACTCCTTCTTTGGTGGATGCCTCTCCCATGGTGGATGCTTCTGGATATTTCTCCTATGGTAGATGCTTATCCTGTGGTAGACACTCCTCCTTTGGTGGATACTCCTCCTATTATGGATGCTCCTTCTTTGGCTCCTCCTACTAGTGAATTGTGAGCTGAAATACGCTCCCTTCCCTTATGTTTTTCTTGGGATATTTTGTCATAGCAACAGTAAAAGAAACTTAAGACAATGGAAATGTGAAGTCACTTTGAGGAGCAAACTGTTTTTAAGGACTGTTTGATGCTTATGCAAACCATGTAGCTTAAACATCCTTGAATTTGTCCTGTTTTGGTGGTGACCTCGGCACACATCATCTTAGAAGGACCTTTACCAGTTTAGATCATACTTGGAACCTCTCGGAGTTCTTTAGAAGAATGAGGTGGTCCCTGACATTTCTCTCACCTGGGATAGCAGTCACACCAATGCTTATGCTGTGTAGGAGCTGTGAGGATGTTCCTCTGGGCCTAATACATTTTCCTTTATATGCCTCCAGTGCCTCAGTTGTGTTAGCATCAGATTCGAGAGGGGCCAAGTGGAAGGCACTCTTGACTACAGGAGGGTCAGGAAAACCAGAGGTGGTGTAATTTGAATGTGGAAAGGCCCATGGGCTCTTGTGTGTGAGTTGCTTGCTCACGCTGCTTGGAAGTTGGTAGAACCCTTAGTAAGTGGAACCTTGCTGCAGGAGGTAGGCTCCTGTGCTTGGTCCTACTTCCTGCCTGATGTCTATTGCCTGATTCTGCCAAGGTGAATGGTCCCACCTATAAACTCCTGCTATCACAGGGCCACCTGTTGCCAGGATGGACTGTATCCCTTCAAACTGTGAGCTCAGATAAGCCCCTCCTCCTTCAGGTTGCTTCCTGATGGGCATTTGATCACATAAAGAGGGAGGGGACTCACCGAAGAGGTTGCCCAAACAAGACAGTGATGAATTTAGTGGGTCTGCTTGAGTATTTATCCATGAGTTGCTGCTTTGCAAGACTATCTTTTAACACTTAGAGGATAGTGAATCAGTGGTTCTCAACCTTCATAATGCTGGGACCCTTTAATACAGCTCATGTTATGGTGACCAACCATAAAATTATTTTGTTGCTACTTCATAACTATAATTTTGCTACTGTTACAAATCATAATGTAGACATCTGATCTTGTGCTCACTTGCAAAAAAAAATCATCCTAGCTGGGCTTGTTGACTCTTCATATGCACTCACAGAAGGTGGGGGAGGGTCCCAAAACCCTTACTTGACTATATATATAGTCAGTGCTCATAACACCTGTTGTATGCAGTGTTACCCTAATTGCATAATGTTCTAGGGAGGGGCTAGAGTATGCAGGCCAAGAAAGACTAGGAGAGAGGGGCTCCATCTATGTGTTTATGAGTTATTCCTTATTCCTTCTGGGTAAAAACTCTGGTGTAGCCTTGTGGGGGTGGGTAACAGCTCTAGGTGACAGCTCACCTATGCTCTGTAAGGAAGTCCAATACACTCATAGGTCCCCAGAGTGAACTTTAGTGGAATTGTGCCTTAGTTTGTCATTAGGATCTTAGGAGGAGGGGTAGACATTGTTTATGCCTTCTCCTGGGAAGGATTTTTAGCAGCTGCTTCAGATAAAAGCCATGTGTGCAGACAGTTGCAGAATGTAGACCAACAATATTGTTATCTTTTCATTCAATTGATACAATCTTTCAAAAAAGCAGTTGAGAAGGCTCAGTGGTAGAGTGATTCTATAGCCTGTGTGAAGTCCTCTGTTAGATCCTCAGCATCACATATAAAATCTTCCAGCACCACAAGGAACCCCCGAGGGGCTGGGGAGGTAGCTCATGTGATGAAGTGCATACCATGAAACAATCAGGGTCTGGGTTTGATCTTTAGGATGTATGTAAAGGTGGCGTGGTGGCATGTGCTTGTAGTACCAGCACTGGCGAGGTAGAGGCAGATAGGTCCTTGTGTCAGCCCATTTAGCCCTGTGCTAGCCCATTTACCCTCCTGTGGCACCACTTGTGAGTGTGCAGTGTTCCTGTCACAGTATTGTATATAACCATGGAATAAGCATCTCTGTGCCTTTTATTTTTATCCCAAAGGACTAAAGCTTAGCTTGAGCCCTGCGAAGCAGGATGGGGGAGGTTCTAGTTCTTATTTAGCTTTCAGCAGCAGACCAAGCAAGAACAGAGACGACTCAGGATCTGAGAGCTGGCTGCAGAGTCTCTAGCCCTGTGGCATGGTGCCTTGTATCTGGCTGCTGTTGCTCTGTGGCGTGGCGCCTTGTATCTGGCTGCTGTTGCTCTTTGCTGAACATCAGCATGGTTTGCTTATTTCTCTCTCTGTCTCTTTGTGTGCATGTGCATGTGTGCACATGCTCCTGTTCACCTGTCCATGCAAACAATTGCCCACAGATGATAAGAAAGGGGATCTTCCTGGAGCTGGAGTCACAGGCTGTTGTAAGTCACCAATGTGAGTGCTGGGAACTGTACTTAGATCCGCTTCAGGAGCAGCAAATGCTCTTGACTCCTGCGCCACTTGGGCAGCCCCCTTCTTGTGTTTTCAGAGCCCTGGGAGGAAAAGTCCAGTCCTGCTGGGATAACGATGCTGTAGCTGCATTTGAACCACTATCGTTTTCAGCTCGCTCCAGGATTAACCAGAAATGAACACTCTTGGGGGGGGGGGGGGTTGGGGGGAGTGTCTGTGCACTTTGGGAGTGACTGACAAATGGCTTGTGGAGGGAGCTTTGGGGACAACCAGATTACAGGCCTGTCCTGGCCCCACTTGCTTTTCAAGGTGCACAGAAAACCAAAACACACAGCAGAGGGGGCTCAACAGGGGTCTCTCCCCACCCGCCAGGGGCTTGCTGAAGCTGTGGAGTTCGTGATCACACCACGGCCTGTCTGTCTGTCTGTCTGTCTGTCTATCTATCTATCTATCTATCTATCTATCTATCTATCTATCTATCTATTATTTCTCTTGGAGCACTTTCGGGCTTCAAATTTGCTATGTAGCTGAGGCAAGTCTTATTAGACTCCCTGGCCTCCTGTGTATGCCCACTAAGTACCACAGGTTTGTATTACCACACCTGGTTGCTCAGGTGCCTCATCTCTGACTTGACATCCCGTGTGAGGTTGTAAGTCATTTGTCGTTTGTAATATATTGTCCTCATGGCAACGTTCTTCCAACTCATGTTCAAACACACCTATTGAGGACAAGGAAAGAGTTATCATCTGCCCTGAGCAGCTCAGAGCGTTAAGGCCCATCCCCTGCCCTGCTGTCTCCATTTGTTACGGACACCAGTGACTAAAGTTGTTAGTTCTCTCAGCCCTAATCCATCTCCAGTGAGCAGGGCTGTTGTGTGATAATTCCAGAGTGTTGACAGGAAAGATACCGTTTGGCACACCCAAGTGTTGGCCATCCATCAAAGTCCTGGCAGAGGTGATGTCTGTTTCTGACTTCCTTTGGCACACCTTGGGAGGACATTGTTCAAGAACATGTATGGGCTGGGGATGCAGCTCATTTGGAGAGCCCCGTGCAGAATTTAGGATCCGGGGACACCACTGTCATCATGCGCAGCTGCTGTCTTATGTCTGGTTTGGCTGTCAGTGAGTTCCTGAATATCAGGAGCCACGATGCCTCAAGCTTCAGCCATGGTTTTCCAGTACTTTTGGCTGATTAGTGAAAGTCTTATGGTGGATTCATGAGTAATCTGCTAATCCCAATACCATCTTAGACTCCAGGAGTCTTCACAAATTGCAAGTGGTTCAAGGGACACTATTGTAGATATTGGGACACTGAAGGACAGAAAAGTCTTTGTGGACATTAATGCATATACATACATATGTGCATATATACATACATACATACATATACATGTATATATACATATATGTCTATACACACACAGACACAATATCTGATATTGAAAGGCATGCTAATTGTGCGGTACCTGGTCAAAGATGTTTAGTGCTTATGGCGCTCCAGAGAAAAGTTCGCGCACGGTCTATTAAAGGCAAGCGGTTTCTTTCTTCCCAGACTCCTCAGACAAATGTTCTTCAGTGCTTTGGGTACAGATGTAGAAAACCTGTCACTTAAGGGCGAAGCCATTTTCTCTGACAGCAATTTTTTATTGAGTATTTGTGCCCTGTGTAAGCGGGTATGTGGGTTTTGTTTGTGTGTGTCTGTATGGTGTGTGTGCATGTATGGTGTGTATGTATGCATGCATGCATGTATGGTGCGTATGTATGCATGCATGCATGTATGGTGTGTGTATGTTTGGTATGTGTATGAGTTTGGTCTGTGTATATATGTGTGTATGTATAGTATGTGTGTGTATGGTGTATGTGTATATGTGTGTGTGTGTGTGTGTGTGTGTGGTGTGTGTATGTGTGTGTGTGTTTGGTGTGTATGGTGTATGTTGCTCAGTGGAACCCAGTCTCATGTATGCCAGGCACACAGTATGTATAGTGTGTGTCTGTATATATATAT